>SJYC01117118.1:0-14826 GCA_006408675.1 Madoqua kirkii | reverse complement strand
TTCAAAAGACTTTTTAAGCACTTTAAATGTTATGACATTGACCTCCATTGTCTCTGATGGGAAATAATAAAAATATTTAATTGTTGTTCCTCGCTTAAGGTTTTTGTCAATCTCAAAAGTTAATGCTTTTCTATATCTTCCCATTTACAGTACAACAGCTTACATTTCTCTCTTGGTGACTATCCCTGTGACCCATATTAATATATTCAGGGTTTTAGTTTCAGATGTAAAGATTAAGCTTTATAAGAGTATTTAGACAATTGTAAATTGTATCATTATTTTTTATATTACTGTTTCTCACAATCCTTATCATTCCTTTTCTTAGAGTCATATGAATTTTTCCTGGATTCCATATATAAGTGATTCTTCTAAAGAAGAAACATTTGTTGAAGAGAAATTGGTGGTAAAAAATTCTAGGCCCTACATGTCTAAAACTTTCCTCATTTTGGCTTCCTATTGGCTCCAACACTTCAGCCACTTGATGTGGAGAGCTGACTCATTGGAAAAGACCTGATGCTGGGAAAGATTGAGGGCAGGAGGAGAAGGAGATGACAGAGGATGAAATGGTTGGATGGCATCACGACACAATGGACATGGGTTTGGGTGGACTCTGGTAGTTGATGATGGATAGGGAAGCTTGGAGTGCTGTGGTTTATGGGGTCGCAAAGAGTCAGGCACAACTGAGTGACTGAACTGAACTGATTGGATGATAGTTTTAATAGCTATAAAGCTATTTCAAAGTCATTTTTTCTGAACATTTGAAGGCTTTATTTTTTTCTTTCATCATTCATTTTTACAGATAAAGTATCTTATATCAATCTGTTTATCATTTATTTCTTGGTAATTTGTTTTGTTTTCCTCTCTGGAATGTTTTAGGATTTTACTCTTATTCTAAGTGTTATGAAATCTCACCAATATGTAACTCAATGAGGCAATTCTATTTTGCCTTGTTCTGAACTCTGTGGCACTTCTAATCTAATGATTTTCTTTGTCCTGGGAAATTGTCTTTCATTTTATTTATTCTCTTCTTTTGTGTCTACAACATTAGGTATCTTTTCATGGCAGATAATAGAAAAACACAACCAAAACTGGCTTAACCAGTAGAATTGATTGGCTCATAGAACTAAAAAGTCTGTGTTAATGTAGTGTACTAATGTGAGACAGATTAATCTGGGACTGAATGTCATCAAAGCTGTTTCTCTCTCCTCTTCTATCTCTTTTTTTATCAAGAGAAATTTCTCTATCGTTTGAAAGTTCCCACTCTTCCAAGTTTATGACCATTGGTATGATCACTGTTCCATCAGCTCTATAAAATTTCATGATGTAGTTTTGACCTCCCACCTTTCCAGAATCCTTTAACATTTCTAAACTGTTGGTTGCATGCATTTTTTTTCTTTTCCTACTTTCATTTGGATTTTCTCTTTATTAAAATTTTTTTATTATTTCATATTTTCAAATGGGAAAGAAAGTAGATGTGTCTCAGACAATTATCTTAATTCAATCACTTTCTCTTATTTTCTCTGTAATTAAAAAAATTTTATCCTTGTCGGCCAACTTGTATGGAAGTGTCCTTTTTTTTTTTTTTAATAGTGCATCTTGAAATGATTAAGTTACATTAGAAAAGGGTTGGGTTTGGGAGGAAGGGGAGAAACTAATATTTAATAAATTCTACTTCTCACTAGGCCATGTCATTAGTTTGGTGACAGCAAAGTCTCAAATGGAAAATTCTGCTTAACACAGATATATAGATGTTATACACATATGTGTGTGTGTTAGTCACTCAGTCGTGTCTCAGTCTTTGCGATCCCATGGACTATAGCTCGCCAGGCTTATTGGTCCATAGAATTTTCCAGGCAAGAATACTGGAGTAGGTTGCCATTCCTTTCTCCAGGGGATCTTCCCCACCCAGGGATCAAACCCAGGCCTCCTGCATTGTGGGCAGATTGTTTACTGTCTGAGCCACACATGCATGCCCAAGCACAGAGACACACAGACACACACACACCGTACACATATTATGTGTACATCTGTGAAATAGTCATTTCTATCAGGAATCAGAGACTGTCCATGAGCTTTGATACAGAGAAGCCTGAAGCAGATTCTTCCCTTTCTACTTCCCAGAAGACCAACTGATAGACACAGATTATCCAAACCAGCCCCATAGGGCCCTTGGCAACTGTGGTCTAGAGAGATTATTAGTGCAATTAATAAAAATGCAAATCTGATAAGGTTATTTCAAAGGTGAGGTATTTTGAAAAAGCTAATTAAGTTGGCCCCCAGACCAAGAAAACCTTGCTAAGAGTCAATTGTGTCATGGCAAATAGTAAATCAAATTTTAGAATAAAGTAAGATATATAAATTTATTTTACTTGTATTCTATTCCTGTAAATTGTATTCTATAAAGCTTAATCAGATGGTGGGTTAATCTTCATGTTCTGAATTTTTATTTCTAATTATTTAACCTGAAACAACAGTCAAAATTTAAAATACATTTCCATGATGTCTGCCCATGAAGGAGATAATGGTATATTTCTCATATTAGCAGTGTTACTCTATAGGATTTGAAAGTACAGTTGAAGCTCCCTAATGATTATGAAAAGCCTCTGTGGTACAACTTTACCTGCTATACACTTAATTCATTTATACCAAGGTCATTGTTGACTGGGGCAGTAAAAGCACAATAGAAAGCACCTCTGCTATTTACTTTAATAATTTTATTATATATGGAAACTTTTAAGCACAAGGATATTTTAAACTAACATATGAAAATGTCTTATTGAATTTATCTTAAGCTGTTAACAGAAATAATATCTGTAGTTCAGTGTATTTTCAGTGTATAAAAGTATTATTGTTTTAAGAATACATTCAATTTCCCAGTCTGTAAAGAGAAAAACTTTTTAGATTTCCAAGTCTTAATTAACTTTCTCAGTAATTCCAGACAACCATAGCTCAAACAATTTGAATAAAATTATATGTAAAAATGAAGTTTTAATTTCATCCAATTCATGATGGTAACTAGGCCAGATGCCATCTATGGGGTCGCACAGAGTTGGACACAACTGAAGTGACTTAGCAGCAGCAGCAGCAGCAGCAACATCAAATGTAAAATGAGAACTTACATTCCTTAGAGTTGAAACATAAACTAGTCTTTGAAGTATATAATTAGTATTATCATTATGTTAATTTCTTGTATCAGAAAACTTGACTCACCTAACATCTAAAATGTTAGGACATTTAAAAATAAAGTTACAAGACAGTGAATAAAAATCATGCTTACCTTTATTCATGGAAATTGACGTCTTGTACCTGATGTTGCCCAGGTAAAGAGCTGTTCCTTTTCTCACAGAGTCCGTAGGCTGCACCCACATTTATAGTTGTATATAATTACACAAGGGGTGGTTCATTCTAGGAGTCAATATTGTGTCTTTTTATTAGACTACCTTATATAAATGATGAGTGAACACAAAGTTTTCATACTTTGAGCTTTGAAATTTGATTACTGGCTACTGAAAAGGAGTCACCTGATTTATTATTGCTTAAAGTTTATCTCACTTACTCTTATAATGTAATATCACAAATCAAACTAGTTAAAAGTGTTACCTCAGGAGAGTTGTTTAGCTTCTACAGGAAACTAATCACCATCCTTCTACTGAATGAAAAATGGATCACCAAGAAAAGTACATATAAGTTTGCAGCATTGTCAGTCATGTATAAAATGTGCTATATACCAGTAAAATGGGGACAAAACTGAGTTATTCAAGACAAAATTATCCAAAATAGAATATGACAAATGCCTCATGCCATAAGCATAGATTTGAGTCTGCCATTATTTTAAGAAAAAATAAATTTCTTAAGAAAGTAATTACCAGGATACTTTGTGAACGCTGTAATATCTTTTAAGTTACACTAGCTTTGTACATCAAACATGACAACTTGATTGGAGATGGTCCAGCTAATATGTCCTTTGTTTTCTGTTTCTAATGCATTTTCATTTTCAGTCAATTATTAACTCAGAAATATTTTTGAGCAGAAACTGTATGCTAGGTAGTATATTAAGATGTCCTAAGGAACTGAGATCTCCTCAAGAAAATTGGAGATATCAAGGGAACATTTCATGCAAGGATGGGCACGATAAAGGACAGAACAGTAAGGACCTAATAGAGATTAAGAAGAGATGACAAGAATACACAGAAGAAATATTTTTTCAAAAGGCCTTAATGACCAGGATAATCACGATAGTGTGGCCACTCACCTAGAGCCAGACTCCTAGAGTCTGAAGTCAGGTGGGCCTTTGGAAGCATTACTATGAACAAAGCTAGTAGAAATGATGGAATTCAAACCGAGCTAGTTAAAATTGTAACATGATGCTGTTAAAGTGCTGCATTTAATATGTCAGCAAATCTGGAAAACTCAGCAGTGGCTATAGGACTGGAAAACGTCAGTTTTCATTCCAATCCCTTACAAGGAAAATGCCAAAGAATGTTCAAACTACCACACAATTGCACTTGTTTCACAGGTTAGCAAGGTTCTGCTCAAAATCCTTCAAACTTGGCTTCAGCAGTATATGAACTGAGAACTTCCAGATGTTCAAGCTGGATTTAGAAAAGGCAGAAGAACCAGAGATCAAATTGCCACATCTGTTGGATCATACAGAAGCAAGGGAATTCCAGAAATACATCTACTTTTGTTTCATTGACTATGCTAAAGCCTTTGACTGTGTGGATCATAACAACATAGAACATTCTTAAAAATATGGGAATACCAGACTGCCTTACCTGTCTCCTGAGAAACCTATATACAGATCAAGAAGCAACAGGTAGAACCAGGCATGGAACAACAATGGTTCCAATTTGAGAAAGGAGTAAGACAAGGCTGTATGTATATTGTCACCCTGTTTATTTAATTTACATGCAGAATACATCATGTGAAATCCTGGCCTGGATAAAAATCACAAGCTGGAATCAAAATTGCCTGGAGAAATATCAACAACCTCAGATATACAAATGATACCACGTTGAATGCAGAAAGCAAAGAGAAACTAAAGAGCCTTTTGAAGAGGGTGAAAGAAGAGAGTGAAAAAAGTTGACTTAAAACTCAACAGTCAGAAAATTAAGATTGTTGCTTCTGGTCCCATCATTTCATGGCAAATAGAAGGAGGAAAAATGGCAGTGACAAATTGTATTTTCTTGAGTTCCAAAATCACTGCAGGTGATAACTGCAGCTATGAAATTAAGATGCTTGCTCCTTGGAAGAAAAGGTATCACAAAACTTGAGAACATACTAAAAATCAAAGACATCACTATCCTGACAAAGGTATGTGTAATTAAAGCTATAGTTTTTTCAGTTGTCATGTACGGATGTGGAGAAGGCAATGGCAACCCACTCCAGTACTCTTGCCTGGAAAATCCCATGGATGGAGGAGCCTGGTAGGCTGTAGTCCATGGGGTCTCGAAGAGTTGGACATGATTTCACTTTCACTTTTCATTTTCATGCATTGGAGAAGGAAATGGCAACCCACCCCAGTGTTCTTGCCTGGAGAATCCCAGGGATGGGCGAGCCTGGTAGGCTGCCGTCTATGGGGTTGCACAGAGTTGGACACGACTGAAGTGACTTAGCAGCAGCATGTATGGATGTGAGAATTGGACTGCAAGGAAGCTTGAGCAATGAAAAATTGATGCTTTTGAATTGTGGTACTGGAGAAGACTCTGGAGAGTCCCTTGGACTACAAGGAGATAAAGCCAGTCAGTCCTAAAGGAAATCAATCCTGAATGTTCACTGCAAAGATTGATGCTGAAGCTTAAACTCCAATACTTTGGCCACCTAATGCGAGGCATCCACTCATTAGAAAAGACCTTGATGCTGGGAAAGATTGAAGACAAAAGGAGAAGAGGATGACAGAGAATGAGATGGTTAGATGGCATCACTGACTCAATGAACATGAATTTGAGCAAACTGTGGGAGATAGTTAAGGACAAGGAAACTTGACATGCTGCAGTCCATGGGGTCACAAAGTCAGACACAGCTTAGAGATTGAACAAGAATTACAGAGGGGAAAAAAAGAAGTAACTATTTTTCACATTTAGTTGTTTTGGTGTTGTTTTTCTGTGGACTTTCCAGGGATGAAATGAATACAGTAATTTCACTTTAGAAATTAAAACTATAAACCAATATAGTTGTTGTTGTTCAGTCACTAAGTCATGTCTGACTCTTTGAGACCATATACAGAACACTACAAAGGTTGGTCTATGGCTCCAGTAGGAAATAAGCAAACTCATGGCCAAAATGCCATCCACCTGTAGAAGATCTCCCACATGCTCTATTAATCCAGCCTTTTCTAGGCCAGGAGATCAAAGGTCATGCGATGACATGGAAGTTGAAGTAAGAAAACCAAAGTCTGAGTCCCAGCATGCCATCTGGCAATTCCATAATCCTCGGTTGGTAATTTCTCTGATTTCTTATGCACGGAAGTAAAGCCAGCCCCACTAGCATTCTGCTGAAAGCAAATTAGACAGTGTATGAGAAAATGCTCTCAAACTACACAATTCTGTGCAGCCTAATCTGCGTTTTAAGAGCAGCATTACAAAAATGTTATTTATTATGCTGATGATCCTTTTAGTAACAGGAGAAAGCATTAGGAGTTCAGTACAAGATGGACCATTGTGAACCTTTCATATAGAGAAACATTTAATCTTGGACTCCTCTGGACTCTTCTGAAGTCAAAGGTGCTTTATTGTGGTTTTGGGAATAAGATAAACCATTGAGGAAATGACTATAATTTTTTTAATTGAATCATTCTAACAAAAGGGAAGCAATACCTTATGACTTTTATTCCAGAGTCACAGGATATTTACCACAATTACTGGATGGTATACACTAGATGGATGGCTAACATTTATTAATGATCACAATTTCATACTTATTAACTCATTTCAGTACTTTAAATTTATTATGTCATTGAATTCTTATGACTGCTTATGAAAATAGGTCCTTAATTTTTTCCCATTTTACAAATGAGAAAGCTTAGGCATAGAATGGTAGACTGCCTTTCCCAAAGTCCATAGATGTTATGAAAAAAAAAACCCAACAACTTTCTGGCCAATCCAATATATGACTTTTAAGGACTGTTAGGGATAGAGAAGGCAATGGCACCCCACTCCAGGACTCTTGCCTGGAAAATCCCGTCGGCAGAGGAGCCTGGTAGGCTGCAGTCCATGGGGTTGCTAAGAGTTGGACACAACTGAGCGACTTCACTTTCACTTTTCACTTTCATGCACTGGAGAAGGAAATGGCAACCCACTCCAGTATTCTTGCCTGGAGAATCCCAGGGACGGGGGAGCCTGGTGGGCTGCCGTCTATGGGGTCTCACAGAGTCAGACACGACTGAAGTGACTTAGCAGCAGCAGGGATAGAGATGGGCTTCCCAGGTGGCACTACTGGTAAAGAACCTGCCTCTCAAAGGAGGAGATGTAAGGAACACAGGTTCTATCCCTGGGTAGGGAAGATCCCCAGGAGGAGGGCATGGAAACCCACTCCAGTATTCCTGTCCAAAGAATCCCATGGACAGAGAAGCCTGGTGGGAGAGGAGTCCACATGGTCGCAAAGAATCAGATACAGCTGAAGCAATTTAGCATGCATGCACACAGGGATAGATATTCCTTGACATCCTTGACTGCCAACTCCAACATTTAATAATCTCTACGCATCAACAAGTTACCTAACCTACTCCTTTCATCCCTCTAATCATGCAATTGTCATTTTCAGCTGTAAACACTTAAATTTCGTAGTCTGATTCATCTTGACTCAGCACAATAAAAATTTCCCAGACAAATTGCTTGCCCAAGAGCCAGTCCTTCCAGACATAAATTTCCTGTGTTGTGGTTTAAGAAAATGAAACAAAGTAAAAGTACGTTCTTGCTTGGGAAGGCACAGAATCAATCCAAGTTAGGGTTAATATTGGACAAACTGTGTACCATCCTGGTTGGGAGACTTCAAGCACAGATCCAAGGGAGATAACCAGTTAATCTCTAATAAAGATCAAAATGAGAGTCAAGGTGAACATCATTACCCTCTTTCAAGGTCCTACTGTACATGTCAGAGGGCTTCCTTGGTGGCTCAGGCAGTGAAGACTCTGCCTGCAATGCAGTGGACCACCTGCAGTGCAGGGGACCTGGGTTCCATCCCTGGGTCAGAAGATCCCTTGAAGAAGGAAATGGCAATCCAATCCATTGTTCTTGCCTGGAGAATCCCAAGGACAAAGGAACCTGGTGGGCTACAGTCCACAGATTTGCAAAAAGTCAGACACAACTGAAGAGTATGCATGCACGCAACCGGCAGGGCATCAGAAGAGTCTGATCAGGGGCAGTAGACTGCCAATGGCAGCCCTTGCTCATCTCTTCTTTTTTTATTTTTTGACCTTTATTTTTTTTAATTTTTTTTTTACTTTTTTTTGCTTTACAATACTGTATTGGTTTTGCCATACATTGACATGAATCAGCCACAGGTGCACATGAGTTCATCTCTTCTTATCCTCCAATTGCTTCCCAGTACTATCTTCCTTCACTTTCTCTCCTGCACCCTGCATTTCTAGATTTATGTGTGTGTTTTTTTTTTTTTTCTTCTTTCCTCTTGAGAGAGCATCATTTAATAAGAATTTCAGTCACATTCATGGGAATAATCTGATCCAGTTCCATCCATCTGTTCCAATAGCAAAACTCTGCTCACCTATGGACTGCACTCACACCAAATGCTGGCCAATTTGGTGCCAAGGATGCGCTGCACACCTCCGACTTTGATGCTCCCTGTTTGAACTACTCATTTTCTTTCTGTGAGATGTTAATCTTCCATTAGGATTAATAGAGTAGGTGTTTATATTACCAAATGTTGCCTGCTTATCAGTAAACTTGCCTCATCACTGATTCACAGGGTTGTTGCCTAGCCATAATGGTGACTAGACACATGAAAAAATTTTAAACATCAGAGAAGCTATCTTAGCAAATGAAATACATATTTGGGGAGAAGATAATCTCAGATGTGTTTGTTCTGGAATAGTAACCAAGATAAAGTCTCCAACTCCACTTATTGATTTTTTCCTTTTTTCAGTGGATTTTCAGGCTATCTTTTGAGTTCTGTGATACATTTTTACAGTGCTGTTTCGATTTCCAGAAAACTTCTTGGTGACTTGATGTCTAAAGAGGAAATATCATCAGAGCTAAATATTTTAATTATTTTTTACGGTAGTGATAAAATTGCATTCATCTGTTAGTACTCTTTTCTATTGGTTCTTTGTAGTGTTATAGGATTGAAAATGTCTGCTCAAATATTATCTACCTCTCAACTCATGCTTGACCTAGAACAAGTTTACCAAAGTTACATGGCTCATAAACCTTCCATAAAATAGACAAAGCATGGTGTTGTGTCTGTGCATGAAAGGTTTTAATAAATGATTTGTTTTTGGTTTTCTTTCTTTTCATGTTGATTTCTGTTCTACATCTGGTATATAACATATGTTGACACATGCGAGGTTGGAAACCTTGTGTGAGGACTTTATTCAAAATGGTGTGTGGCAGAAAACCATGATGCAACCCAGAACATTCCATTCCATCTTTTTTCTTTGATAATACTGAGTTTTGGTTGATAAGCCCCAGGGACTGAACCATAATAGGTCTAATTATGACTATTTGTTGGAGAGACTGATGCTGAAGCTGAAGCTCTAGTACTCTGGCCACCTGATACGAAGAACTGACTCATTAGAAAAGCCCCTGATGCTAGGAAAGATTGAAGACAGGAGGACAAGGGGACAACAGAGGATGAGATGGTTGGATGGCATCACCGATTCGATGGACATGAGTTTGAACAAGCTCCGGGAGTTGATGATGGACAGGGAAGCTTGATATGCTGCAGTCCATGGGGTCACAAAGAGTCGGACACGACTGAGTGACTGAATTGAACAGATAATCCTGTTCTACTTTGCCAGTGATTGGTTTGCACATGAACAACTAGAACTTGATACATAAGAAGGTTGGCTGGGGGGTGGTGGGCTTCTGAGAATAACTTTATTCCTTGTTTGAAGAAGGACCATATGAAAGCCCCTTTTCTTTCTGCCTACCTCCTTTTGTTAGCTTGGGACATGGATGGTACCAAGGGAGGAACAGAATCTGTGTCTATGACGTGATCATTGAGCTACTGAAGCAACTTTGAAATTGGTCTACTCTGTACTTTATTTAGTATAACAATAAAGACCTTTTTCCTTGCACTTAAAAACAGTTCTTCTCTTTAGATTCTTGGATCCAGTATCAGTGTTTGGCAGAAGAGGTTTCTGCACACTAACAAACAGTTCTCCAGACACCATCAGGGTGCCCTACAAGTCAGTCCTGACACCATCTACTGGAGGTAGCATCAGACTCTACAGGCTAGGCACTTAATCCCACAGTACTCCTCCACCCCCTTTCAGATGCCAGTAGCAAGCCCAGATTGTCATTTATGCTTCTGACCCACCAGCTACAGATTGGAGGTCCCAATGACCCTCTTGTTGGACTTCAGATGACAGTTACAAGTCCAGCTTGTTACCTGTTCTTCCATCTGGTTATAAATCAGAGGTTCCTACTACCTCCTCCTTGGGTTCAATTAATTTGTTAGAGTGGCTCACAGAACTCAGAGAAAAAATTTACTTACTAGATGACCAGTTTATTACCAAAGAATATAAGTCAGGAACATCTGGATGAAGAGAGGCAAAGCCAAGGTTATCGGAAAAGGGCGTGAAGCTTATGTGCCCTTTCTAGATTCTCCACAGATCTCCATGTGCACACCAGTGTGGAAGTACTCCAAACCCTCTCCTTTGGGGTTTTAATGGAAACTCCATCACATAAGTACGATTGATGAAATCACTGGCTACTGGTGATTGAACTTGACCTCCCCTCCTCTTCCTAAGGATCAGTGGGGGTGGAACTGACAGTTTTAACCCTCTAATAATGTGGTTGTCTCCACTGAACACCACCCCCCATCCTTAAGTTACCTAGCCACTTCCCAAAAATCACATTAACAGTACAAAAGATACCTCTGCAGGTCTCAACAAGTAGGAAATTCCAATGGCTTTAAGAGTTCTCTGCCAGAAAAGGGACAAAGACCAAATATACATATATAATATGCATATATTATATATATATAATAAATCATCATATCACATCTCCTAACGCATAGCCTCTCCCAATTTCTCACTAAAGACACAGGAAGAATACTAGTAAATATTCTAAAAACAAAAGAACATCAAAAAGCCATTATCATTATCATTCCCCCTGTACTAAAAATGACACAAATTTAGAAGATGCCTCTTGGGTGCTGGAAGAAGAAGAAACCAATTAAAATTTAAAAAGAAGTTAGCTCCCAAATTTTGGCTTCATTGTTTATTCAGGACAGGAGAACTCACCCATATAGTTGAGAATAAAATCAACTGGCTGGAGTTTCTTCCATGCCCTACTTATTTTTTGCCAGGGCCAGTTACAATGAGGGAAGAGTCAGTGTTGACAACTCTGCCAAAGCACTCTTCTGCTTTTGTCACCACAAAAGTTTGCTGATGAAAACATTATCTAACAAAGCATCACTATATTTCCAGGGCTTAGACCAGCTTCCTTAATGATGACTCAGAGCTCCCAACATCAAGACCTGTGGAGTAAATACAGGTCATGGTAATATAAATACCTTTTCCACCATAAAGGAGAGTATATTTGGTGTAAACATCCTGTACTCAAGAACCATAATTCCTTTATACAAATGTCCAAACCACAGCAATAAACGTGTCCCATGTACTATTATATGCCACTTGAATCCACAAAGCTAACTTGCAGACAAAGTCTTTACCATCTGAGCCACTAGGGAAGCCTTATAATTTTCTACAGAAAGCAAAAATTTCATTTTCTGCCTTGATTATCTTCTGAACCCTCTTCTAATTGTAAGTTCAAATATTGATTTTTAAAGAGAAATTTCTTCTAATTTATTTGTTCACTTGCATCATTCTGAAAAACAGAATATTGTACAAAATAGTTAACAAAACTAGAAAATTCTATCATAGAGACCCATAGGAAAGGGGGATATTTTTAACATGGAGTTTGAATATATGTATTTATATTTTGTGTTTGTGTATCTAATGTTCAGGAAACATTATCATTTATTCATCAAACAAACCATTAGTAACTAACTAAGCTTGATTTCAGAGAAGACAATGGCACCCCACTCCAGTACTCTTGCCTGGAAAACCCCATGGACAGAGGAGCCTGGTGGGCTGCAGTCATGGGGTCACAAAGAGTTAGACACAACTGAGTGGCTTCACTTTGACTTTTCACTTTCATGCATTGGAGAAGGAAATGGCAACCCACTCCAGTGGAGAATCCCAGGGATGGGCGAGCCTGGTGGGCTGCCGTCTATGGAGTTGTACAGAGTTGGACACGACTGAAGCGACTTAGCAGCAGCAGCAAGCTTGCTTTTAGGTATATAGATGATGGTACATGCATGTTAAGACACTTCAGTTGTGTCTGACTCTTTGTGACCCTGTGACTGTAGCCCACCAGGCTCCTCTGTCTATGGGATTCTCCAGGCAAGAATATTGGAGTGGATTGCATTCTGTTCTCCAGGGGATCTTCCTGGCCCTGGGATCAAACCTGTGTCTTTTATGCCCCGTGCATTGGCAGGCGAGTTCTTTACCACTAGCACCACCTGGGAAGCCCCATAAGTGATGGTAGGGTTGAACTAATAGAGGAAAAAAAAAAAAAGTCAGGAAAACAATGTGAGAATCAGATTTCATTTGAAATGGACTTCATTCAAGAAGAGTGAATTTCAAGTAGGGTGAACTTCTCTAGCTAGAAAACAAATTATGTATATGCCTTGTTTGAAAACTTGAATGCTGATTTTTTTGTTATAATATCAAGGAATTATTGCCAGTTTTTCAGTATGATAATGTTACCATAGCTCTGATTTTAAAAGAGTCATTATGATTTAGAGATACTAAATAAAATATTTCCAGATGAAATGAATGATATAATGTCTAGAATTAGCTTCAAAACAAGATGGGAAGTTGGAAGTAGGAGTATCTTTGAAACAAAATTAATCATAAACTGATCATTGTAGCTGAGTATGATTACATGGATACATGACGGTTCATTATACTGTTTGCTGCTGCTGCTGCTGCTAAGTCGCTTCAGTATCTGACTCTGTGCAACCCCATAGGTGGCAGCCTACCAGGCTTACTCCCTCGTCCCTGGGATTCTCCAGGCAAGAACACTGGAGTGGGTTGCCATTTCCTTCTCCAGTGCATGAAACTGAAAAGTCAAAGTGAAGTCACTCAGTCGTGTCCAACTGTTTGCGACTCCATGGACTGCAGCCTACCAGGTTTGGTCTACTCTTAAAAAACTTAGTAAGGGAAATCTCATTTTCCTTGACTTGAACACACTTGAGAAACTGGCATCCAAAGGGAAAAACACAATGTTACCAGAATCTCAGGACACCCCACTTGGGTCCTTTTTCACTATTGGAATGCTTCTCCCCATGCCCACTCTCCCAAGAGGGATCACCATCCTGGCTTCTCACATCGTATCTTTGCTAATTTATGTAATTTATATAAATGGGACACTTCTATGTACCTTGGTTTTTATTTCAATATTTGGGAATTATTTTGGAATTTTTTAGGTAGTTGTAAATCACTCATTCTCATGGCTGTACAAATATATTCCAGTGCGTGAATATACCAACGTTTACTGATTCATTCTACTATCGAGTGACATTTGAAATTTTCAGGTTGTTTACTGTTACAAATTAGTGCCACTGTGATAGTTCTATGACAAGTCCTCTGAGGAACGTATATTCATATTTTTGTTGTTGATTGTATTTGTTGTTGTTGAGAAGAATTGGGCTATAGGATGTGTATCGTTCATTTATAACAGACAGCACTAGATGGCCTACCAGAGGGATTATACCAATTGATATTCTCACTTGCATTGTCTAAGTATTCCACTTAATCCACATCTTTGCCAACACTTGATGTTTTCTGCCTTTCTTCACTTTGTATTTCTGACAGGAATACTGTGGTATACTGTGGTAGAATTTGCAGTTCCTTAAAAACAATAGACCATTCAGGTATGACCTAAATCAAATCCCTTATTTGACACAGTTGAAGTGAGAAATAGATTTAAGGGCCTAGATCTGATAGATAGAGTGCCTGATGAACTATGGACAAAAGTTTATGACATTGTACAGGAGACAGGGATAAAGACCATCCTCATGGAAAAGAAATGCAAAAAAAGCAAAATGGCTGCCTGGGGAGGGCTTACAAATACCTGTGAAAAGAAGAGAAGTGAAAAGTAAAGGAGAAAAGGAAAAATATAAGCATCTGAATGCAGAGTTCCAAAGAATAGCAAGGAGAGATAAGAAAGCCTTCCTCAGCGATCAATGCAAAGAAATAGAGGAAAAGAACAGAATGGGAAATACTAGAGATCTCTCCAAGGGAACATTTCATGCAAAGATGGGCTCAATAAAGGACAGAAATCATACGGACCTAAGAGAAGCAGAAGATATTAAGAAGAGGTGGCAAGAATACACAGAAGAACTGTACAAAAAAGAGCTTCACGACCCAGATAATCACGACGGTGTGATCACTCACCTAGAGCCAGACATCCTGGAATGTAAAGTCAAGTGGGCCTTAGAAAGCATCACTATGAACAAAGCTAGTGGAGGTGATGGAATTCCAGTTGAGCTGTTTCAAATCCTGAAAGATGATGCTGTGAAAGTGCTGCACTCAATATGCCAGCAAATTTGGAAAACTCAGCAGTGGCCACAGGACTG
>SJYC01117117.1:0-28588 GCA_006408675.1 Madoqua kirkii | reverse complement strand
TGCGTTCCAGTCCCCTATAATGAAAAGGACATCTGTTTTGGGTGTTAGTTCTATAAGGTCTTGTAGGTCTTCACAGAGAGAAGTCAATGGCACCCCACTCCAGTACTCTTGCCTGGAAAATCCCATGGACGGAGGAGCCTGGTAGGCTGCAGTCCATGTGGTCGCTAAGAGTTGGACACAACTGAGTGACTTCACTTTCACATTTCACTTTCATGCATTGGAGAAGGAAATGGCAACCCACTCCAGTGTTCTTGCCTGGAGAGTCCCAGGGACGGGGGAGCCTCATGGACTGCCATCTCTGAGGTCACACAGAGTCGGACACGACTGAAGCGACTTAGTAGTAGTAGTAGTAGTAGTAGTAGTAGGTCTTACAGAACTGTTCAGCTTCAGCTTCTTCAGCATTACTTGGATTACCATGATGTTGAATGGTTTTCCTTGGAAACGAATGGAGATCATTCTGTCTTTTTTGAGATTGCATCCAAGTACTGAATTTCAGACTCTTTTGTTGACCATGATGGCTACTCCATTTCTTCTAAGGGATTCCTGCCCGTAGTAGTAGATATAATGGTTATCTGAGTTAAATTTATCCATTCTAGTCCATTTTTGTTCGCTGATTCCTAGAATGTCAACATTAGAATGTCATTTTAATTTTAAAAATGTGTATTTTGTAACACATATGTATACCATTATATAATTGATAAACAACAAGGACCTACTGGGTAGCACAGAGAACTATAATTACTATCTTGTAATAACCTATAATTGAAAAAAATCTGAAAAAAAGATGTATAGATATAAATATATAACTGAATCACTTTGCCACATACCTGAAGTTAACACCTTATATAAATCAACTAGAATTTAATTAAAAAATGAAGAAGAATCTCTCTGTTTATATTCATTCTCCTAGTAGAGGGTTCCAGTATGTTTTTCCCCAAGCACAGCAGTTTCAGTTACACGTTCATCCCTTCCCCATCATACTTCACGGGGTTACTGTTAATTCTGGTGCCAGTGGATACAAATCGGGCAGTGCCTTAAGCCACCTGGTGCACTCGCTCTCAGCTCCATTTCTCTTCTTACCCCTCCCTTCCCACTATCATGGCCGTTAGTTTCCCTGGAGGTTCCCCTGTGGTCAGGGTTCTGCTCCCCTTACCTACAGGTCCAGCCTAACATTTCTCAGTTACTAAGGATACTTCATCACTAAAAATGATGATATTTCTGCACCCTTGGTGCCTGTGTACCATATTTGGGTAGAACTAGCACTTGGATTTCCCTAGTGGTTCAGATGGTAAAGCGTCTGCCTAAAATGTGGGAGACCCAGGTTCAATCTCTGGGTCAGGAAGATCTCCTGGAGAAGGAAATGGCAACCCACTCCAGTAGTCTTGCATGGAGAATTCCAAGACGGAGAAGCCTGGTAGGCTGCAGTCCATGGGGTTGCAAAGAGTCGGACACAACTGAGCGACTTCGCTTTCTTCCTTCATCTTCCCTGGTGGCTCAAATGGTAAAGCATCTACCTACAAAGTGGGAGACCTGGGTTTGATCCCTGGGTTGGGAAGATCCTCTGGAGAAGAAAATGGCAATCCACTGCAGTACTCTTGCCTGGAAAATCCCATGGACGGAGGAGCGTGGTAGGCTACAGCCCATGGGGTCGCAAAGAGTCAGATACGACTGAGCGACTTTGCTTTCCTTCAGCACTTGATACCCACAAGCAGGAAGCAGAACTATCTGGCCCGTCCATATCAAATTGCCAATTTTCTATCAACTTAGATTTATAATATTTCTCATAAAGTTCACTTTCACATTTTTATCCCTACTCCCTGTGAAAGAAACTACTATATACCACTCTGTTGGTCCTCTGGTTTGTGGTTCTGTAGACATACTCATCCAAGAAAGTTCATGGGGTGATGCTGTTACACAATTCAACTTCTTTCTAACCTTATTCCAAGTTTAGCAGATTTTGTTTACTTTTAGAAAAAATGCTTGATCTTTCTCAACAGATGTATTTTCTTTTTTGCCTCTAACAACTGTGTGCTGTAGCAATGAGAGCATTAAGATTTAGAAAATTAAGAAAGTCATTGGCTGCATGATCACATTTCATCAGCTATGTGCTTAAGAAATCCTTTGCCAAAGTTTCCTTTGAGGATACAATATTTCAACCTGAATTATGAAAAATTCTTTCCTACTTTGGAAATCAACAAGTTACAGCTCTTACTTAATGGGGATTTACAAATAGGATTAATGAAATCCATGTTGCACCTACATCTGTTTCCTTTCAAGCAGATCGCCTCTTTTAAATGTGAAAATGTTGAAACGCATTTCTCTTAGACATCATCCAAGGAAAGAATTTCAAAAAGTTCAACTCAGATTTTTTGAATTGAAAATGAGATTAGAAGCTATCTATTCCAACTTTTGGATTTTTTTTATAAAATGAAACAGACAAGTAAATTTAGAAATTTGCACAAAGTACATCACTAGTTGGTAGAATAGGGATTGTTATCCAGATTTCTTAAATCCAAGTCATATTTCTTGCTGGGTTTACTGAGCAAAAGACTGAGTCATGGAAAAACAAGAATGATCAGCATTTAGAGTGCTTAGGGATCGTTAAGGCCGCTGACCTACACACCAGCAGATACCACATAGAGAAATGAAAGCTTCCTGTGTTCTCTTTCCTTTTCCAGAATTCACGGGAGTTGATATTTACTGGAAAGTCTGCTGCCAATTGAAGCTATTATTTAATTAGTTACCAGAAATGGCAAGTAACCAAAGGTGGCTCATAGTGGTAGGTGGCAGATGCAATCAGATTATAGTCAAGGATATTGAAATTTGGTGTTCCAGGTGGGATTCCTGTGGGAGCAAAAATGTTGTGTTTGCAGAGGAATAAAACAAATGGCACCCCCTTGTCGGGAGTGACATTCAGTCTCCCAAGCAGAAAACTGCAATGTGTACTTTGACTGAAGAGAAGAGGGCAACATCTGGAAAAAGTGTTTCTTGCGTGCCTCTTTCGAGGGTGAGAGATTCCTGGAGTTCACTGGATTTTGAATGCATACCAGCTTAGTCCCAGGCTGTCTGCTGAACGTCGAGTGTGTCCAATCTAAATTATAATGTGAAGCTCTAAGTCACTATGGAGATAGGAAGAACTTGGGTATTTGAGCATATTAACCTCTAGGAATCTTCTCTTTCCATCCATAGGGTAGTTAGTTAGAACTGGTTTCCTAGGATTGGGTAGAACCTGAATTTAACCCTATAGGAGCCTGGACTGGCTCAGGTTCAAGGGTTTGATCTTGACCTGGCATATACAGTTGAAATGATTAGTGATCCTAAAAAGGGACATTTGTTTCTAAGTATAAAAAAAGAAGCTGCCATACTTACGTGGGTCTGATTGCTTTTCCATTACTGAAATATAAACTGTTGTTTCACTTACCCTTCCTCTTGGACTTGAGAAACTGGCACAAATATCATGTGAATAAAATGGTTGTGTGTGTGTGTGCTCAGTCACTCAGTCATGTCCAACGCCTTGCAATCCCATGGACTGCAGCCCACCAGGCTCCCCTGTTCATGGAATTTTGGTTTTACAAAGAGCTTGACTGACAACTTGAAACTATCACATAACTATATGCTATGCAGTTCAGTTCAATTCAGTCACTTAGTGAGTCCGACTCTTCGCAAGTTGGTTGTGTGTGTGTGTGCTCAGTCACTCAGTCATGTCCAACGCCTTGCAATCCCATGGACTGCAGCCCACCAGGCTCCCCTGTTCATGGAATTTTGGTTTTACAAAGAGCTTGACTGACAACTTGAAACTATCACATAACTATATGCTATGCAGTTCAGTTCAATTCAGTCACTTAGTCGAGTCCGACTCTTCGCAAGCCCATGAACTGCAGCACGCCAGGCCTTCCTGTCCATCACCAACTCCCAGAGTTCACTCAAACTCACGTCCATCGAGTGGGTGACGCCATTCAGACATCTCATCCTCTGTCATTCCCTTCTCCTTCTGCCCTCAATCCCTCCCAGCATCAGAGTGTTTTCCAATGAGTCAAGTCTTTGCATCAGGTGGCCAGAGTACTGGAGTTTCAGCTTTAGCATCATTCCTTCCAAAGAAATCCCAGGGCTGATCTCCTTCAGAATGGACTGGTTGGATCTCCTTGCAGTCCAAGGGACTCGCAAGAGTCTTCTCCAACACCACAGTTCTAAACCATCAATTCTTCGGCGCTCAGCTTTCTTCACAGTCCAACTCTCACATTCATACATGACCACAGGAAAAACCATAGCCTTGACTAGATGGATCTTTGTTGGCACTATTAAAACAAAGTAAAAGTAAAAACTTAATTTAAAAAGATTTGAGGGACTTCCCCTCTGATCCAGTGGTTAAGAATACACCTGTCAATGCAGGGGACATGAGTTCAATCCCGGGTCTGGAAAGATCCCACGTGCCTACGGAACCACTAAGCCCCTGTATCACAACTACCAAGCCTATGTGCTCTAGAGCCTGTGCTCTGCAACAAGAAAAGTCACTCCAATGAGAAGTCCACACACTGCAACAGCGAGTAACTCCCACTTGCCACAACTAGAGAAAGCCTGCGCAGGGCCATCAAGATCTAGAACAACCGAAAATAAGCAGATAAATAAATAAATTAGAAAACTGGATTAAAAACTTTTCAGTGGAGGAAATTAGCTGCCATGATTTTTTCACATAAAGAAAGCGGAGTACTGAAGAATTGATGCTTTTGAAAAGTGGTGTTGGAGAAGACTCTTGAGATTCCTTTGGACAGCAAGGAGATCCAACCAGTCCATCCTAAAGGAAATCAGTCCTGAATATTCATTGGAAAGACTGATGCTGAAGCTGAAACTCCAATACTTTGGCCACCTTATGCAAAGAACTAACTCATCTGAAAAGACCCTGATGCTGGGAAAGATTGAAGGCGGGAGAAGGGGCCAACAGAGGATGAGATGGTTGGATGGCATCACTGACTCAATGGACATGAGTTTGAGTAAGCTCTGGGAGTTGGTGATGGACAAGGAAGCCTGGTGTGCTGCAGTCCATGGGGTCGAAAAGAGTCAGGCACGACTGAGTGACTGAACTGAACTGAACTGATTCTTTTCCATGTTGCTTGATCAACATGACAAATTCTGCTGGTTGCTTCCCAAACACATCCACCCTTTCATGCTTTGTAATAAGGCCCCAGTATTAACTGGGCACAGATAAATAACCTTCCTGCATTCCTAGCAACAGGACAGTCATGTTACTGTTTTGGCAAAGAAATCAAATACAAAAGCGCCATGTGGTCATGTGTCACTTTGAGAAAATTTCCTGAATAGGACAGAACATACTCTTCTTCACTTCTCTTCTCTTCTTTCTTTCCTCCTTCCATATTCAATGTGGATTTTATATAACGGCCAGAGCTCTGGAATCCTTCTTGTGCCATGAGGAAGTGGATTGGTAGAGCAAATAGCAGAAAGAAGGCTGGACCTTGAATGATTATGTAGCTGCTAAAGTAATTGTGCTACTGGTGTCTGATGTCTTGTCTTTTTAATAAAAGGAACATTGGCTTCCTTCTTGCTTAAGCCATAATTGCTTAACCTTATAAATTCAATGTTATCTTAAAACATGAAATAATTTAATGATCAATGGTGTCTTCTCTAAGAACTTACTGAAAATATACTTGGTAGAAGCAACTGTTCTCTACAAATTGGGAACTTACACCTTTTCTCTAGTGTTTAGAGGTGTACCTCACTCATTCTTTCACCTGGAAAGAGAATAGCTGCTCTCACTGGTGAACTTAGGGGGAAAAGACAGCAGGCACAGGTCTCTTTTAGGCAAGGCAGTTCCACCTCTTCCTCAGGTCAGTTTACCATGGTTGGCTCTGCCCACAGCAGGTGAGCAATACAGTCATGGAGAGAAAGTAAGTCTCAGCAAGGAAATTATTTGGCAGCCTCCCCTGGCCTCGCATCTCCCATCTAGCTTTATCAATGTGTAAACTGATGTTTTTCACCTCCACTAATTTGTTTTAGGGTTCCCTGGTGGCTCAACGGTTAAAGCATTTGTCTGGAATGTGGGAGACCTGGGTTTGATCCCTGGGTCTGGAAGATCCCCTCAAGAAGGAAATGGCAACCCATACCAGTACTCTTGCCTGGAGAATCCCATGGAGGGAGAAGTTTGTTTTATTTCTTAGCCAGCTTTAATTTGGGGCAACGGAGCTGACTCACATCTAAGAATGCTTATTTACTACCCTCAAACTCTAATAACAAAGGTCAGTAAGAGGCTGAGGGGTGGCCCATCACATTTTGTTAAGATATTTTAGCAATTCATTTTTATTAACAGCATCATGCTGCAAAGATAACATAACTACTAACTACTATTGGATTGCTCCTGACAAAGAGAAAATTCATATTTCTAATTCTTTAAATCATTTTTAAACAAACTATTCCATCAGTATTTCATATAATTTCTTTTTTATGGTATGGAAAGTATTCACCAAATTTTATAAGGATACTTTATAGACATATTGCTTAGTTCCAAAATTATGTAGACATAGCTTCCAGGGAAAGAATCACAAAGTTTGAAATCATCTAGACCTATTGTGGAAGAACCACAACCTAGCATAATAATGTCTGCATAAATATCCTGTGAGCTTTAATATATACACATCTAGATGTGTATAAGAGACAGGTTTAAATTTGATCCTTATTAGTCCATTATTAAATACTTCATACTGAAGCAATTTGGTAGTTTTCCAGAAAATATTTATTTTACTGTATTTCCAATGTTTTTAGCATACCAATGGGCATGATATTTTGTAATAATAGTAACCATAGTAGTGACCTTATTTACATATTTGTCATGCTCTCTTTGTTTTCTTCCATCTTTTCACCATTAGATTTTCCAAAGTTTGCCTGCTTTTTCTCCCCCCAAACCATATTTCATTACTTTCTAAATAATTGGCTCCTAGATTAAGTAATTCCATGATTCTTCCATTACAGTAATTTTTTGGAAATAACCATAAATGTCTGTATTTACATAGGTAGCAATGGCACCCCACTCCAGTACTCTTGCCTAGAAAATCCCATGGACGGAGGAGCCTGGTGGGCTGCAGTCCATGACGACACGAAGAGTCAAGCACGACTGAGTGACTTCACTTTCACTTTTCACTTTCATGCATTGGAGAAGGAAATGGCAACCCACTCCAGTGTTCCTGCCTGGAGAATCCCAGGGACGGGGGAGCCTGGGGGGCTGCCATCTATAGGGTCACACAGAGTTGGACACGACTGAAGTGACTTAGCAGCAGCAGCAGCAGCAGATGTTTTTAAAAAGTTTTCAATAATGTGTACAAGGCAAAGTATTTTACTGTAATGTTGTTTTTGTTTGGAGTCTTCAGTGAATCATTAAACTCCCAAACCTCCTCTTTAAAGCAATTCTCAGTCTGAAAGGGAAGACAGACATACAAGCAAAACACTATAATACAGACACAGATAATTAACATATTCACTAATAAATATATTCCCAGAGAAATACAGAGGAGATTATAAGAAATTTGGATCTGAGTTCAGTTATTCATGTAGGACTGGGGGAATTAGGGAAATTCCTCCAATTAGGGAAATTTCCTCCAAGAATTTGAATTTGGTGTTAATAATGTGTAGGAAAATTCAGACAAATCTGGGAAAGGAGAATGCTAAAGCATTCCAGGGAGACAAGAGAGTATGAACAAAAACACAGAAATGAGAAAAGGCATGGTGTGTGCTGTGAACTGATGCAGTTGGGAACCACTAGTGAGAGAGAAGGTCAGGAAGGGAGACAACCCTAATTTTCTGCTTAGGAGCTGGACTCTATCCTGAGTGACTAGAAGTTTAACCACAAGGAGATTTGAAGTTGGGCAAATTTCCCTTTAGGCTCCATGGAGGATTATTTGAAAGACACAAGGATGGGAAACAGATTAAGGGGAGCTGAAGAGTGAATGAGAGATGAGAAACTGTTGATCGTGGTTTCAAGAAATTCTGGGATTATAAAGAGAGAAGTAAATTGGATGGTGGCTGGTGGGAGCAAAGGTCAAGAGAGCTTGGGCAGATTTGTATTTTAGAATGGCAATGTATTTCTCTTCTGACATGCTGAGGAGATGGAACTGACAGTAAAGGGGAGTTTGAAAAGAAAAGAGTTGCTCTTCCCAGATGGCTTCTCCTAGAGTGGAAAGTGGTCCATCGTCTTATCTCCTGTTTGGACTGTGCTTATTCTAGCCCCGCCCCCCACACTCGCTCAAGACTTTGAAGCTGGTGCTGTATGTAAGCTTTCTGTAAGTTATGTTTAAAATCAGTCATTCCCAGGATGAAAGTAGATTTATCCTGAAGATATCGATATTTAGATTGTGCTTCTTGCTTCGTGTCAGAAAGAGAAATGGTTAATGAAGGTTGATCATAAACCAATCTCTTTCAATTGGGGTCCTGGAAAGCATGCTGTATCTGCAGCGCTGATGCCACCTGCTGGACACCTTCAGAACAAAGCTTTCCTTTTCCTCTTGTTTTCCTTCTGTCCGTCCTGAGCAATAAGATACAAAATTTAATGTCAAATGCACACACTCACAATTAGACTTTTAGAGTACCCTGTTTGTTAATCAGGCAGTAACTATTTACCACACAGCCTCATGATTCGGTCATCCAGACTGGCCAGCATCTTCTACTTGGCCAGCATCTCCTGGGTAATGGTTTGGTTATTAAAAATAGCATCAGTATAATAGCAAGTAAGCTATTTAGTGAACTCTTACCTTTATCCTCTAATCCATTACCATAATAAATATTAATTTCCTTGTAATACTTTAATTGTTACTAATCTTTGCTTCTCAGTAGAAGCTAGCATTACTGCTCTCCAATACGAGGGATAATTTAGAAAAAAAGCACAAATTTAAGAACATATTTTAAATGTTTGAACTACTCCCTCCCCCTCCCAGTGGAACAGTATTTGGGGGCTCTCTTGACCTCTCATTTTATATTTGAAAATTTAAACAGTTTAGATCATTGTTTGAATTAGAGATTGTGAAAGATTATTTTTTCCCTATAAGCAATGTAGCCTTGATACACAATAGGCATCTACTGTTTTATTGTCAATTTTTGAGAAAGTAAATGCAAAATTTCAAATGCTTAGATTTAGCTAATTTTTCCTAACCCCCAGATGATGGCAGTGCATCCAGATTTTATTGTATTGGAACACATGAGGGAAAAGAATTCACCTCCACTTACTCAGTATGGCTAAATACTGTATTTTGTTCCATGTAATTCTGATCCTCACAGGTTTCTAATCCTAACACTGTATTGCTTTGTATTTTGAACAAAGGACTACACCATCATTGTAACCACATCTACAGTTTTTCTACTAGTGAATGGCATTTTGATTAGCACCTGGCTCCTTCCTTGGGCAGTAACAGACCAAAGAGTCATTTCTAGGTAAGTAACATCCAGTGGAACTTTCTACCATGGGGGTAATATTATATCTTGCATGCTCATTCCCTAAGTCATGTCTGATTCTTTGTAACCCCCTGGATTGTAGCCTACCAGGCTCTGGAGTGGGTTGCCATTTCCTCCTACAGGGGATCTTTCTGACCCAGATCTCAAACCCACGTCTCCTGTGTCTCCTGCATTGGCAGGCTGGCTCTTTACCACTGACCCACCTGGGAACCTACTCTGTCTAAAACGTGTGGCCTTTGAGCACTTTAAATGCATTGACGCTGTTCGTACTACTAGTAGGTAGCACTCCTGGTAAGTGTGTGGTGCTGCTGAGGGACTCAATTTTTAATTTGACTTACTATGAATTCATTTTTATGGTAGTATCTACCCTCCTGGAAAATATAGTTCTAGATGGCACAAGTGAGTTGGTCAAATGATCAAAACTTTTCTCCTGACATCAAACTGATCAATGTTACTTTGTGGTTTACAGCTTGCTCATGGCAGTCCATTCGGTATTCTTGCCCAGAGAATCACATAAACAGAAGAGTCTGGAAGGCGAGCCTGGCAGGCTCCAGTCCATGGGGTTGCAAAAAGCTGGACGTGACTGAAGCAACTTAGTAGCAGCTGCTGCTGCTGTTGCTAAGTCGCTTCAGTCGTGTCCGACTCTGTGCGACCCCACAGACGGCAGCCCATTGGGCTCCACCATCCCTGGGATTCTCCAGGCAAGAACACTGGAGTGGGTTGCCATTTCCTTCTCCAATGCATGAAAGTGAAAAGTGAAAGTGAAGTCGCTCAGTCATGTCTGACTCAGCGACCCCATGGACTGCAGCCTACCAGGCTCCTCTGCCCATGGGATTTTCCAGGCAAGAGTACTGGAGTGGGGTGCCATTGCCTTCTCCGTTAGTAGCAGCAGCAACTATCTTAAGTTCAATTAGTCAGAAAAGACTGCCTCCAAATTAAACTATTTTACAATATTGTCTTTTTTTAATTGAAGTATAGTTGATTTACAATGTTGTGTTAGTTTCAGGTATATAGCACATTGATTCAGTTATATGTAGATAGATATTCTTTTTCAAATTCTTTTCCTTTATAGGGTATTATAAAATTTTAAGTATAGTTCCCTATGAAATACAGTAGGCCCTTGTCAGTTATCTAGTCAGTATGTAGTAGTGTGTACATATTAAGCCCAAATTCCTAATTTATTCTAATTTTTTCTCCCTACTCTTCTTTGGTAACCTTTTTTCAGATGTCTGTGAATTTATTTCTGTTTTATAAAGAATTCACTTATGTCATTTCTTTTAGATTCCACATATAAATGATATTATTTGGTATTTGTCTTTTCCTGACTTAGTATGACATTCTCTAGGTCCATCCACATTTCTGCATATGGCATTATTTCACTCTCTTTTATGTCCGAGTAGTATTTCATTGTATAAATATACCGCATTCTTTACCTGAGCTTCTCAGCTGGCACTAGTGGTAACGAACCCTCCCTGCCAATTCAGGAGACATAAGTTCGACCCCTGGGTTGGGAAGACTCCCTGGAGGAGGGCATGGCAACTCACTCCAGTATTCTGGCCTGGAGAAACCCATGGACAGAGGAGCCTGTGGCAGGTTCTAGTCCACTGGGTTGCAAAGAGTCGTATACAGCTGAAGTGACTGGGCATGCCGGCATGTGGATATTTAGGTTACTTCCATATCCTGGCTGTTGTAAATAGTGTTGCAGTGAACACTAGGGTGCATGCGTCTTTTCAAATTAGAGTTTTCTCTAGATATATTCCCAGGATTCCCTCTGGTTCTTTCTAAAGCTCACCACCATCATCCCCAATCCCTGCCTTCCTGCTTGTCTATACTGATGGATTTTCTCTGTTGTTGTTATAGCTCTTTGGTCATTCCATCCATTTGCTGCTTCTGACCATTGACCTCTGTGTTCTACACATTCTCCCTGGGCTTTAATTCCCATTTCTCTGCTGTTGATTTCTTAATCCCTAGCAGCATCCCTGATCTGGCTATGCCACTCAGCACAAATCTGATTGCCTGTAGTCTCCAGCCTTTTGGGCACCAGGGACTGGTTTCATGGAAGACAGTTTTTCCACAGACCAGTGATGGGAGGGGGTATGGCTTCAGAATGATTCAAGCACGTTAGGGAGTGGCTGTAAATACAGATGAAGTCTCCCTCTTTGGCCTGCTGCTCACCTCCTGCTCTAGGGCTTGGTTCCTAACAGGTCATGAACCAGGATCGGTCCATGGCTTGGTGATTAGGGACCCCTGGCTAGTGGATATCTCTACTTGGTTAGCTCTTATAAAATACTCAGAACTAAATTTGTATTCCACTAAATGGGCTCTTCAAATAGACTGTAATCAGCCAACCAGTTACCACAGCAGGTACTGGGCTCCTTCTCTCTGTTCCATGATGTAATCAATCCCCACGTTCTACTAATTTTAGCTCCTGATAATTTTCAAACCCAACTCCCTTCTCTCTATCTTTGTATTTACTGCCCTGTTCAATCTTTCACCATCTCTCTCCCACAGCAGCAACCTTCTCAATGTTTCCTTATTTTGTTCACTTGCAACCCTTCCTCCACATAACCATGTCTTTTAAAACACAGTTTCTCCATTTTATACCCTCCAATGTGTCCCGAGTTGCCTAAGGATCAACACTAAGCCTCTTGCACTGTGTCTTGCAATGTTTCCGTGACCCACTGCACTAACTATCCAGCCCTGACTCCTCTCCTTCTGGCCTCACGCTTTGTCCTGCCGTGATTGCAATGCTTTTACCTCCCTGAACACCTTACTGCATTTCCTTTCTTTCCTTTCAAACCTCTGAAGATTTATTCATACTGTTCCCACTCTTAGGACCTTGGTCTGCCACCTCTACCCCCAGACACACGCCCACTTTCTGACTATTTCCTCCTTATTCAGGCACAACTCAGGCACCCTTTCCTCTAAGACACTTCTTTTTTTAATTCCCAGGTTAGAACACATCACCCTACTCAGGCTCTTTGTATATCTTTGTCTTTGCAATTACAATTGTTTGTTGGCTCAAACAATTTTAAGCAGCTCAGCTGCTTAAAAGCAAGGAATTTATCTTATTCAATGACTGTACTCAGTAGACACTCAAAAGTTTTATCAAATTAAAAATATATATTTATTTATTGGGCTGCACCAGGTCCTAGTCAAGGCATGCAGGATCCTCGATTTTTGCTGCATCACGGAATCTTTGGTTGTGGCACATAATCCCTTAGTTGCGGCATGTGGGATCCAGTTCCCAGACCAGGGATTGAACCCAGTCAGTCAGTTCAGTCACTCAGTTGTGTCTGACTCCTTGTGACCCCATGGACTATAGCCTACCAGGCTCCTCATTCCATGGGTTTTCCAGGCAAAAGTACTGGAGTGGGTTGCCATTTCCTTCTCCAGGGGATCTCAACCCAGGGATTGAACCCAGGTCTCCCGTATTGCAGGCAGACGCTTTACCATCTGAGCCACCAGGGAAGCTCAGAATGAAATGAAACTCATGATCAAATTGTAAGAACTGGCTCTGTCATCATAACGTGTAGAAAATAGAGGGTAAGCTCATATGGAAGAAAATTATATGACAGCTCTGGATAGCACTTTCCTATATTCAGATTGTCCCCAACCCCTCTGCCCAACTGCCCAGTCATGACAGATTTCTTTACAAAATCATCCCAAGTGACCTGTAGCTCATCTCACATGTCTGCTATGACAATCAACAGTAAAATCAGTTCTGCCAGATAGTGATGGCAAGGGAGCATCACAGATACTCTCTGGGAGAGAGGAATCGCCAGTGAATGAGCTCTAAGAGACCTGGGCTCAGTCTCTGGGTTGGGAAATCCCCTGGAGGAGGGCATGGCAACCCACTCCAGTGTTCTTGCCTGGAGAATCTCATGGATGGAGGAGCCTCTCGGGCTACTGCCCAGGGGGTCACAAAGAATTGGATACAACAGCAAATGAGCTCACACTCATGGCTGCATCTGTAGAGACAGTTCAGTGGTACTCTTGCTATAGATGCCCCCTTTAAGTGATTTGTACAGGGTGGCAAGACAAAGGTTGACACAGCACAATAAGGGTTTATCATGTACAACAAGAAATACATAAAAGTGTAAGTCCCAAGCCAATCCTTCTCACATGCAAGAATAATCAAAGAAAGAGATAAAAAAAAAAGTCTTGTTTAAATGAAGGCTGCTTTCTAAATCACAGCAGATGGTAAACCAAGGGGAAGTTGTGACTCATCGTATCTATTTAGAGAAAACCAGTGAACAGACTGTTACCCATCTACTTGTGACTTTGTTTGCCTGTGAACTAGCCCCAGATATTCACCAAATTTACCAAACTGTCCCATTGTAAAAATGACTTAGTAGAGAAAAAGGGCAGGAAATGACTGTTGGCCAGTCATTATATTACAGAAAAACATGAACCCCCCCCCAAACTAAGACCCATAAAGGAACATATCCACAGATGGGTTCTTTTGCATATTACAAGATGCCCAAGTATACATACAGACCTCTGTTGTCTACAGTGCCCTCATCCACAAAGCCTTATGATTTCCACACCGTGTCAATCACGGAATTATGCCTCATTAGTTGTACCACTGCTCCAATTATGCTAAGCATTTTATGAGATTTATGAATCACACTCAAGAGCCTGTTGCCCTAAAATTCCTCTTGGACCACTCCCTTTCTGATCGCTTACTTCTTACGCTTGGGATGCATCCTGCATCTCAGCTCACCTCCCCATCTGGTGGATGCCAGCCGACCTTGCATTTTGTATACCTCCTCACAATTTCAGGCATCTATAATGCAGAGCAATTCATCTGTCCCAAGCTCTACTTCAAATTTATGTCCCATCACCTGCCAAGCTTTTAGCATTCTAGTTAGAATATCCACCCTTTTGGGGAATGATTCAAATATTAAACATATTTTTGTGTGTCACTGACATACATTGACATACACAGAGGATTTCTTCATAATGTGTAGTGAGAAACACTGTTAAAATTCACATTGTTGAAATATGTTTCAAACATATATGGAATTTAGAAAGATGGTAACAATAGCCCTGTATGTGCGACAGCAAAAGAGACACAGATGTATAGGAACAGTCTTTTGGACTCTGTGGGAGAGGGAGAGGATGGGATGATTTGGGAGAATGGCATTGAAACATGTATAATATCATATAAGAAATGAATTGCCAGTCTAGGTTCTATGCAGGATACAAGATGATCGAGGCTGGTGCACTGGGATGACCCAGAAGGATGGTATGGGGAGGGAGGTGGGAGGGAGCTTCAGGATTGGGAACACGTGGGCACCCGTGGCAGATTCATGTATGGCAAAACCAATACAGTATTGTAAAGTAAAATAAAGTAAAAAAAAAAAAAAAAGAACAGTTTACATTTTTAACCCTACATGGGCTTCCCAGGTGGCTCAGCTGGTAAAGAATCCATCTGCCAATGCAGGAGATGCAAGAGACGTGGGTTCAATCCTCAGGTCAGGAAGATCCTTTGGAGAAGGAATGGCAACCCACTCCAGTATTCTTGCTGGAGAATTCTATAGACATAGGAGCCTGGCAGGATACAGTTCAGGGAGTTGCAAAGAGTCAGATGTGACTGAGTATGTAGGCTCACACACATACATAGATAGAAACTAATATTTCACATATATCAGTTAAGTTTAGTTCAGTCGCTCAGTCATGTCTGACTCTTTGCAACCCCATGAATTGTAGCACTCCAGGCCTCCCTGTCCATCACCAACTCCCAGAGTTTACTCAGACTCATATCCATCGAGTCAGTCATGCCATCCAGCCATCTCATCCTTTGTCGTCCCCTTCTCCTACTGTCCTCAATCCTTCCCAGCATCAGAGTCTTTTCCAGTGAGTCAACTCTTCACATGAGGTGGCCAAAGTATTGGAATTTCAGCTTCAGCATCGTTCCTTCCAAAGAAATCCCAGAGGTGATCTCCTTCAGAATGGATTGGTTGGATCTCCTTGCAGTCCAAGGGACTCTCAAAAGTTTTCTCCAACCTCGCAGTTCAAAAATATCAATTCTTTGGTGCTCAGCTTTCTTCACAGTCCAACTCTCACATCCATACATGACCATTGGAAAAACCATAGCCTTGACTAGACAGACCTTTGTTGGCAAAGTAATGTCTCTGCTTTTGAATATACTATCTAGGTTGGTCATAACTTTTCTTTCAAGGAGTAAGCATCTTTTAATTTCATGGCTACAATCACCATCTGCAGTGATTTTGGAGCCCCCAAAAATAAAGTCTGCAACTGTTTCCACTGTTTCCCCATCTATTTCCCATGAAGTGATGGGACCAGATGCCATTATCTTCATTTTCTGAATGTTGAGCTTTAACTCAACTTTTTCACTCTCCTCTTTCACTTTCATCAAGAGGCTTTCTAGTTCCTCTTCACTTTCTGCCATAAGGGTGGTGTCATCTGCATACCTGAGGTTATTGATATTTCTCCCGGCAATTTTGATTCCAGCTTGTGTTTCTTCCAGTCCAGCGTTTCTCATGATGTATTCTGCATAGAAGTTAAATAAGCAGGGTGACAATATGCAGCCTTGATGTACTCCTTTTCCTGTTTGGAACCAGTCTGTTGTTCCATGTCCAGTTCTAACTGTAGCTTCCTGACCTGCAGACAGGTTTCTCAAGAGGCAGGTCAGGTGGTCTGGTATTCCCATCTCTTGAAGAATTTTCCACAGTTTATTGTAATCCACACAGTCAAAGGCTTTGGCATAGTCAAGAAAGCAGAAATAGATGTTTTTCTGGAACTTTCTTGCTTTTTCAATGATCCAGAAATGTTGGCAATTTGATCTGTGGTTCCTCTGCCTTTTCTAAAACCAGCTTGAACATCAGAAAGTTCATGGTTCACTGTTTGCTGAAGCCTGGCTTGGAGAATTTTGAGCATTAGTTTACTAGTGTGTGAGATGAGTGCAGTTGTGTGGTAGTTTGAGCATTCTTTGGCATTGCCTTTCTTTGGAATTGGAATGAATACTGACCTTTTCCAGTCCTGTGGCCACTGCTGAGTTTTCCACATTTGCTGGCATATTGAGTGCAGCACTTTCACAGCATCATCTTTCAGGATCTGAAACAGCTCAACTGAATTCCATCACCTCCACTAGCTTTGTTCATTGTTATGTTTTCTAAGGCCCACATGACTTTACATATATACTATTAATCAAAAAATCTTCAAACCTAAAATTGTGTTCTTTTTATACATCATGGTGGGAAGGATACGTACATAGAGATGAAGATAAGATAAAACTGGAAAAAAATTATGTCCTTTTAGGTAACAAAACTTAGAGATGAATGAAAAATAAGGCAGGCAAATAGTCTGGAGATTAACCTGATTAAAACAAATATAATTTGGTTTATATAAAGCTTTGTACATAAGGCAGATCTGTCTATAAGACCAAGTATAACAAGCCTTGCACCCTGATAGCTCCCTGGGATACCAACCCCCTATTATGTTTTCTGCTCATTTGAAAACAATATAGAAGTTGCCGAATTCTTTAGCGCCTCAAAACTTTCAAACAAAGCTACATATGAAAGCTCACACATTGTATACAGTCACCATGCCTCTTTAGATGATATTCTTTGATCTGCAATGGTTCCAGTCTTTCTTTGACTTGATAATTTTGTAGAATACCTCCTCCATATGAGCTTTAGCTGAAGTTTCCTCATCATTTGATGCAGATATACATATTTGCCAGGAAGGTTCAGAAGAGAGTTGTACTGTTTTCAGGGCGTTTTAACAAGAGAGTCATGGTGTGTGACATTACAGGGAAGGTTAACTTTGACTTCTCAGTTAGGGTGGCATCTGCACTTTTAACATGTGCCCATCGTTCGATCCCTGGGTTGGGAAGCTCCCCTGGAGGAAGGCAGAGCAACTCACTCCAGTATTCTTGTCTGGAGAATCCCCATGGACAAAGGAGCCTTGTGGGCTACAGTTCATGGGGTTACAAAGAGTCAGACGTGACTGAAGCGACTTAGTATGCATGCACATCATTCTTTAAGATCTTCCTTAATTTCAGATTCAGTGAGAAATTCCAAGCTCCTCTTGTCCCTCTCTGCTCCAGTCCCTTAATCAACGACTTTTCTAATAAGGTTTTATAGTGACAAATGGTTTTAAGTTGCCAAGATCTGGGCTTTATGTGCACTCATTGTTACTGGAACCACTCAACCTCCCAATCTCTCTTGAATCACTGCTTCAAGAACTCAGAAGAAAGAGCAAGAAATAAATTATGCATATAAACATACATTTCTATGTCTCTATCCATAACCATTTATACTGATATCTCTAAATTCCAATCCAATTTCACAAAGTTCCTTCTAGCCACCACCCTTTCTGTATTTTTTAAAATTTTATTTATTTTTTATTGAAGGATAATTGCTTCACAGAATTTTGCTGCTTTCTGTCAAACTTCAATGTGAATCAGCAATAGGTATACATATATCCCCTCCCTTCTGAACCTCCCTCCCATGTCCCTCCCCACCCCACCCCTCTAGGTTGATGCAGAGCCCCTGTTTGAGTTTCCTGAGCCATACAGCAAATTCCCGTTGGCTATCTATCTTACACATGGTAATGTAAGTTTCCATGTTACTCTGTCCATACATCTCACCCTCTCCTCTCCTCTCTCCATGGCCATAAGTCTGTTTCTCCATTGTTGCTCTGTAAATAAATTCTTCAGTATCGTTTTTCTAGATTCCAATATATGCAATAAATACAGTATTTATCTTTCTCTTTCTGACTCACTTCACTCTGTATAATAGGTTCTAGGTCATCCACCTCATTAGAACTGACTCCAATGCGTTCCTTTTTATGGCTGAGCAATATTCCATTGTGTATATATACCACAACTTCTTTATCCATTCATCTGTCGATGGACATCTAGGTTGCTTCCATGTCCTAGCTATTGTAAATAGTGCTTCAATGAACAATGGGATACATGTTTCTCTTTCAACTTTGGTTTCCTCAGGGTATATATATGTAAGAGTGGGATTGCTGGGTCATATGGTGGCTTTATTCCTACTTTTTCAAGGAATCTCCATACCGTCTTCCATAGTGGCCGTATCAGTTTACATTCCTCACCAACAGTGCAAGAGCATTGCCTTTTCTCCACACCCTCTCCAGCATTTATTGTTTGTAGACATTTTGATGAGGGCCATTCTGACCAGTGTGAGGTGATATCTCATTATAGTTTTGATTTGCATTTCTCTAATAATAAATGATGTTGAGCATCTTTTCATGTGTTTATTAGATATCTGTATGTCTTCTTTGGAAAAATGTCTGTTTAGGTCTTTTTCCCATTTTTGATTGAATGATTTGTTTGTCTGGCACTGAGTTGTATGAGCTGCTTGTATATTTTGGAAATCAATCAATCCTTTGTCAGTTGTTTCATTTGCTATTATTTTCTCCAAGTTTGAGGGCTGTCTTTTCACCTTGCTTATAGTTTCCTTTAGAGTGCAAAGGCTTTTAAGTTTAATCAGGTCCCACTGTTTACTTTTGTTTTTGTTTCCATTACTCTAGAGAGTGGGTCATAGACGATCTTGCTTTGATTTATGTCATCAAGTGTTCTGCCTATGTTTTCCTCTAAGAGTTGTATAGTTTCTGGTCTTACATTTAGGTCTATCCATTTTGAGTTTATCTTTGTGTATGGTGTTAGGAAGTGTTCTAATTTCATTCTTTTACATGTAGCTGTCCAGTTTTCCCAGCACCACTTATTGAAGAGGCTGTCTTTGCCCCATTGTGTATTCTTGCCTCTTTGTCAAAAATAAGGTACCCATAGTTGCATGGATTTATTTCTGGGCTTTCTATCTTGTTCCACTGGCCTGTATTTCTGTTTTTGTGCCAGTACCATACTGTCATGATGACTGTAGCTTTGTAGTATAATCTGAAATCAGGAAGGTTGATTCCTCCAACTCCATTCTTCTTTCTCAAGACTGGCTTTGGCTATTCAGGAATTGTGAAATTTTTTGTTCTAGTTCTGTGAAAAAATGCCACTGGCAATTTGATGGGGATTGCATTAAATGTGTAGATTGCGTTTGGTAGTAGGGTCATTTTCACAATATTGATTCTTTCTACCTGGGAACATGGACTATCTCTCCATCTGTTTATGTCATCTTTGATTTCTTTCATCAGTATCTTATAATTTTCTGTGTATAGATCTTTTGTCTCCTTAGGTAAGTTTATTCCTAGATATTTAATTCTTTTTGTTGCAATGGTGAATGGGATTGATTCCTTAATTTCTCTTTCTGATTTTTTATTGTTAGTATATAGAAAAAGAAGTGATTTCTGTGTATTGATTTTATATCCTGCAACTTTGTTAAATTCACTGATTAGCGCTAGTAATTTTCTGCTGTCTTTAGGGTTTTCTGTGTAAAATATCATATCATCTGCAAACAGTGACAGCTTTACTTCTTCTTTTCCGATCTGGATTCCTTTTATTTCTTTTTCTTCTCTGATTGCTGTAGCTAGGACTTCCAGAACTATGTTGAATAACAGTGGTAAAATGAAGACACCCTTGTCTTGTTCCTGCTCTTAAGGGGAATGCTTTCAGTTTTTCAGCATTGAGAATAATGTTTGCTGTAGGCTTATCATATATGGCCTTTACTATGTTGAGGTAGGCTCCTTCTTTGCACAGTTTTTGAAGAGTTTTAATCATAAGTGGGTGCTGAATTTTGTCAAAGGCTTTTTCTGCATCTGTTGAAGTTATCATATGGTTTTTATCTTTCATTTTGTTAATATGGTGTATCACATTGATTGATTTGCATATATTGAAGAATCCTTGCATCCCTGGAATAAACCCAACTTGATCATAGTGTATGAGCTTTTCTATATGTTGCTGAATTCCCTTTCTGTATTTTTAACCCTTTTTTCCAACAATGAGAATTCTGGTGTCCATTTTTATCAGCACATTTGCTTATTTGCTCAATCACAGAAAAAAGGAAAAGCAGTTTCAGTATCACTAATGCACACCATAGGGAAAACAAACCTACCAGGTTAATATTTTTTTAATAACCATAATAGCTCTTGTTTTTAAGGATCTATAGGCAAAACTGTTTTCTGTTTAAAATTGCATTTTCCTCCTCTGGGCAGCTATGTTATTCATCTGAAATAAAATTAGATACATTCATTTCTATTCATATTACACTTTCATTCTCTCCTTCATCTTTGCTGCTTTTCTTTTGTTATTTTTAGTCTAACAAAACATTAATATGGCTTCAAAAGTCAAACTACACAAAAAGTCCATCCCATGAACACCTCCCCTGTAGGTAACAAGTCTCATTATTTTTTATTCTTCCTGTTTCCTTTTGCTAATGTAAATATGCACAAGTATTTCTTCTTTCCTTTCACAAAAGATAGTATTTACATGATCTTAGGAGTAGATACCTCCTTGAATTTTGTGTGCTAGATGTCTCACTTGACTTATCACAGTCTGCATCTTACCTACGAAGGAGAAAAAAAAAACAAACCAACTCATGCCTGGTTTACAGATGAATATGTGAACCATCCAGTAGCCACCAGAAGTGGATTCCACAGCCTTGTAACACCACTCAGATGAGGGCCTGAAAGATGGGGCTTAAAAAAATACAGGTTTTGACTTAAACAGTTCGTATTAGTTACTGGGCTTCCCATGCGGTACAGTGGTCAAGAACCTGCCTACAGTGCAGGAGATGCAAGAGAGACTGGTTTGATCCCTGAGTCAGAAAGATCCCCTGGAGGAGGAAATGGCAACCCACTCTAGTGTTCTTGCCTGAAAAGTCCCATGGACTAAGGCACCCCAAAGGGTCACAGGTCGGACACAACTGAGTGACAGAGTAGTACAGGTCAAAGACAGAGAAAACACAGAAGCTGGACGACAGGGGCCCCCCACGCTAAAGCTGCTCTGGATGCCGCATCATTGGCTGCCCAGCTTGCTAGGAGCTGAAACAAACACCACCGTCACTGGAGGCTGATTACCATGGACCCCTCCTACCTTCCAGGGAACAATTGCATGCCCTCACTAGATGCTTATTCTGGAGAGAGGTTTGTGTTTTTGCCAACTCTACTTGTCCTACCATCTTCATGTGTGATGCCGTGCTTACCTTCCTGTTTTTCCATACAGCATTGCTTCAGAACAAAGAAACTCATTTTATGGAAAGAGAAGAGACGCAATGATGCCACAGTAAAATTCTTTATTGTTCTTACCATTCTAGATGAAAGTGAAAGTTGCTCTGTCATGTCTCACTCCTTGCAACCCCATGGATTATACAGTCCATGAAATTCTTCAGGCTAGAATACTAGAGTAGGTAGCCTTTCCCTTCTTTAGGGGATCTTCCCAACCCAGGAACTGAACATAGGTCTTCCCCATTGCAGGTGGATTCTTTACCAGCTGAGCCATAAGGGAAGCCCAAGAATACTAGAGTGGGTAGTGTATCCCTTCTCCAGCAGATCTTCCTGACCCAGGAATTGAACTGGTATCTCCTGCACTGTAGGCAAATTCTTTACCAACTGAGCTCTCAGAGACAGAGTTGGCTTACTGAAACCTCAGCTATAGAGCTAACTTTCTGCAAAGTTTCTCCACAGTGTCCTGTGGGTGTGGTGTGTACATAAAATCGGCAACAACCATTTGATTCTGTTTCCTCCCACAGTCAGAATATGTGAGTCTAAGACCAAGCATGAAAACAGGAAAGGTTTATCTAATATACCTAATAACAGTCACAAAATTTTTACTTCCTACCTTCATAGCTTTGAACTCTGATACATCCCATAAGGATGTAACAATTATTTCCTAGTTGGAAACTGGGATGGCCACTTAGTCATTTGTGTGTTATCATCTGTACAACAAACAAACAAAGAGGAACTTCCTTGGTGGTCCAGTGTCTAAGACTCTGTGTTTTCAGTGCAGGGGGCCAAGGTTTGACCCTGGTCAAAAAACTAATCCACACGCCACAACTGAGAGTTTGCATGTCACAACGAAGATCAAAGACCCTGCATGCTTTAACTAAGATCCCACACTCCCAGATAAGTTTTTAAAAAATCAATAAAAACAAACAAAAAACACCACACATAGACTTAGAAAGGAGATGTGGTAGCTAATGTTATAGATCCCAAATAGCACGATGAAATTTGTTTGTTGCTGTATAAGGACGGAAAGGGAGGACTGTGTCTGAAGTCTAGAGAATTCTATGGAATACCCTCTTATATATCCATGACAATTAAAGAAGACAGTGGCAATTCAATTAAGGTAAAATTATTGAGAACTTAGATCCTTTCCTAGTGGCTCAAATGGTAAAGAATTTGCCTCCAATGCAGGAGACCTGGGTTCCATCCTTGGGTCGGGAAGATCCCCTGGAGAAGGAAATGGCAACTCACTCCAGCATTTTTGCCTGGAGAATCCCATGAACAGAGAAGCCTGGCGGGCTACAGTTCATGGGGTTGCAAAAAGTCGGACACAACTGAGTGACTAACACTTTCACTTTCACTTAGATCCTTTAAGAATGAAAGTTTGGGGTATTTAGGTAAACTTAACTGGCTGAAGTTTTAACTAGATGCAAATATAACCCAATGAGTAGTAAGGAAAAGGAAGTTATAAACGTAAAGCTGAAGTTATAGATGTGAATTTTTAGACTTTGCTCATCCACCCTGTCTTAGGGTACCTACCCAGAGGCTTCCCCAGTGGTTTGGATGGTAAAGGAGAATCCCCTGGAGAAGGGAATCGCTACCCGCTCCAGTATTCTTGCCTGGAGAATTCCATACACAGAGGAGTGGTGAGCTACAGTCCATGAGGCCACAGAGTTGGACACAACTGAGAGATTAACATGTTATCCTTCAGTCACCAGTAAGCTTAACATTTCCTCCCAGCTTTTAGCTCTCCCGGAAATCATATTGTCTATATAGTCTAATTTTTTACTGTCTTTCTGTCACTGGATATAAATTCCATGAGGCCAAGAGATCTGTCTTTGTTCACTGCCTTCTGTCTTACACCCAGAATAGTGAGTGCTTGGCACTTAGTGATAACCTCAGATATGCAGATGACACCACTCTTATGGCAGAAAGTGAAGAGGAACTCAAAAGCCTCCTGATGAAAGTGAAAGAGGAGAGTGAAAAACTTGGCTTAAAGCTCAACGTTCAGAAAATGAAGATCATGGCATCTGGTCCCATCACTTCATGGGAAAGAGATGGGGAAACAGTGCAAACAGTGTCAGACTTTATTTTGGGGGGGTTCCAAAATCACTGCAGATGGTGACTGTAGCCATGAAATTAAAAAGGCACTTATTTCTTGGAAGGAAAGTTATGACCAACCTAGATAGCATATTGAAAAGCAGAGACATTACTTTGCCAACAAAGGTCCATCTAGTCAAGGCTACGGTTTTTTCAGTGGTCATATGTGGATGTGAGAGTTGGACTGTGAAGAAAGCTGAGTGCTGAAGAACTGATGCTTTTGAACTGTGGTGTTGGAGAAGACTCTTGGGAGTCCCTTGGACTGCAAGGAGATCCAACCAGTCCATTCTAAAGGATATCAGTCCTGAGTGTTCATTGGAAGTACTGATGCTAAAGCTGAAACTCCAATACTTTGGCCATCTCATGCAAAGAGTTGACTCACTGGAAAAGACTCTGATTCTGGGAGGGATTGGGGGGCAGGAGGAGAAGGGGACGACAGAGGATGAGATGGCTGGATTGCATCACTGACTTGAAGGATATGAGTTTGAGTGAACTCCAGGAGTTGGTGATGGACAAGGAGGCCTGGCATACTGTGATTCATGGGGTCGAAAAGAGTCAGACACGACTGAGTGACTGAACTAAAGTGGCACTTAGTGAGTCTCAGGAAACATTTATTAAATCAATGTGTTGGTTCGTATCTTTTCCTTATCGTGTCTTCCATATTTTTATCTCTGCAAGTTTTAGGTTTAATGCAGAACAAAAAGGTTGACTCTCTCCCAGACAACAGGAACTCTTCCTGCCTGATTGCTGATTGTCTTTCAGCTGAGACACTGTTTTGTTGTTTTGATTTTTTTTTCCTGCATTCAAACTTGAACTTAAATATCAGCTCTTTGTTGGTTTCGAGCCTGCTGGCCTTTGACTGGAACTTCACTTTTGACTCACCTGAGACACCAACATGCTGACTGCAGTTCCATGATCTTCATGTGAGGCTATTTTTATAACATACATACATATATATATATATATATATATATATATATATGATGAAAAAAGTATAATGTATATATATGAAAACAAACACATCTTATTGATCTTAAATGTATCTTAAACACATTTTAAAAACACTAAACCATTCAGGTATGACCTATATCAAATCCCTTATATATACAGTGAGGGTGACAAATAGATTCAAGGGATTCGATCTGATAGACAGAGTCCCTGAAGAACTGTGGATGGAGATTCATAACATTATATAGGAGATAGTGACCAAAACTATGCCAAGGAAAAAGAAATGCAAGAAGGCAAATGGTTGTCTGAGGAGGCCTTACAAATAGCTGAGAAAAGAAGACTCATACACAGAGGCTCACAATTCTTTTCTCTAAATGACACAGAGATAAACACTATGCACGTCAACAAACTATCTCATAAGTAAGTGGTTGGTCAATTTCCGCAGAGGATGATGACAGATGTTTTTATTCTAGTTACTCCTGCTGTTAAGACATGTTCCTCAAGGATCCTATGAATCTTGGCTCACTATATTCATTCCCATGTGTAAACAAAGGTCAATTTACTCGAGTTAAACTGAATAGCATTTCAGTAGTACTTTGCAAACCAAGTACCCTCTGTCATGCATCCCCATTTGATAGACTGTCTCAGTGTAAATGCTGTCAACTCCAAGGGTCCCTTTCTTTACACATGTTGCCATTGCAATTACAGTGTGTATCATTCCATCTTTGAACTGTATTTTCCAAAAATGAGTTGATTTTGCTTTGATGACTTCCCTGGTGGCTCAGATGGTAAAGCATCTGTCTACAATGTGGGAAACCCAGGTTCGATCCCTGGGTCATGAAGATCCTCTGGAGAAGGAAATGGCAATCCACTCCAGTACTATTGCCTGGAAAATCCCATGGACAGAGGAGCTTGGTAGGCTTCAGTCCATGGGGTTGCAAAGAGTCGGACATGACTGAACGACTTCACTTTGCTTTGATGAGTTAGTTTCAGTAAAGAATAAATTTCTCTCTCATGTTTGAATTACTTAAGCTATTTTTCCCCACTAAAAATTTCTAGAGAGTGTGCATGTTTAAAATTTCAAAATATTTTTGATGATGTTTAAAGGAGTTCCAGTTGTGGAATATTGAGAAATTGACACAAGAATCAATTTTGTGGGAATTTTTTTGTTTTCTTATACCTAAGATGATTCTACAATATTAATACATATTCTTTTCTCTGTACTAACTAGATGTTTATTGGAATATGAGAGATAAATTATAGCTCAGTTTCTTCCAGTTGCCTTGTATTTTATTTATACAGTTTTATTGATTGTAAGTCTGATTTTCAAAGAGAGAGAAAAGCCCAACAAAGTTGGATGTCAATCAAAAGTTCTTTCTGTTCTGCCTTTGCCACTCTCCTTTGGCATCACTCTTTATATCTATTTTCTTCTGATAATAGAGACTAATCTCAGCCTTTTGCACATCTCAGTGTTTGCTGGCACAAAGTAAGTGCTCAATAATGATTTTTGATGATCACAATTACGTTTTACTTAAGTTACATAAGAATTGCACGTGTCAATGTCTTATAAAAAGGTAATCAGTCAGTCATCAATATGGATTTTACTTGCCTGCCAAAACTGATACTATTCTGAGTAATCCTCCTAGTTCTGTGCCTAGAGACTTTTGGTGACTTTTGTTTGTGTGTTTGCTAAAAAGGTAGTGTCTTCGCTCTCCTGGTTAGATACCTGTATTTTTACATTAGTATTTTTTATCTCATTCAGAGGGATTGACAGTTTACTTGCCAGTGTGTGAATTCAGCCACATGACTCTCCTGCAGAAAAAAATATAGTAGATTGACTGTTTTCTAACAGTCTTTGAGAGAAACTAATCTTTGCATGCATGTTAAGTCACTTCAGTTGTGTCTGACTCTTTGTGACCCTATGGACTGTAGCCCATGAGGCTTCTCTGTCCATCAGATTCTCCAGGCAAGAATACTGGAGGGGGTTGCCAGGGAATCTTTCTGAGTCAGAGATTGAACCCGTGTCTCCTACGGCTCCTGCATCACAGACAGATTCTTTACAGCTGAGCCGTCATATAACTTATCTTTATCTCCTCTTTAAAAAAATTCTTAACTACTCCCATTACCATTGAATTGGTTTTCTATATAATGTTTAACTTCCAAGATCTGCATGCAGCCCTGTCACGTGTCCTGGTCTCCCTCTAAGCTTCATCACCTGCTGCTAAGTCACTTCAGTCGTGTCCGACTCTGTGCGACCCCAGAGACAGCAGCCCACCAGGCTCCCCCGTCCTTGAGATTCTCCAAACAAGAACACTGGAGTGGGCTGCCATTTCCTTTTCCAATGCATGAAAGGGAAAAGTGAAAGTGAAGTCGCTTAGTCATGTCTGACCCTCAGCAATCCCATGGACTGCAGCCTTTCAGGCTCCTCCATCCATGGGATTTTCCAGGCAAGAGTACTGGAGTGGGGTGCCACTGCCTTCATCACCTGAGTGTGGGGATCAATGGTGACGAGTGCTCCCCCTAAGAGTTGATTCATTGGAACCATCAGCTCAAGCAGATGGATATCTTCTGCTTTTACAGTTCAGAGAGGAAACATCATAAAGGAATTTGAAAGATTTGTTAGATTGAATAATTAAGTGTTAAACAGAACATTTATCATTGTAAAATATCTGATTAATGTCAAGGAAGAGTGAAATTAATCATATATAATTACAATTTAGTCCTCTAACTGTAGTAAATGCCAAAGAATAGAAAAGAAATATTTTGTATAACCATGAGCACAACAATGCAAGGATTAAACATGCCAAACAATGATAATATATGTACATATCAATAAAGATTTGTTATAATGGTTAATGTTTTAAAGGACTTATTGTAATTCAGTATTATGAAGGATTTAAATTTTGGTGGTTCATGGTAACAAAAATTTGATTATGATCATAATACTAATTTTTTGGAGGCATGGTCTTCCTTTCAAAACACCAAATTCTCCCACTAGATGGCAGCAATGGTTCAATAACCAGAGGAGTTTTGAGACAAGCAATTTGCATTGTTGAAAGTTCCATTTAATCAAATGGCACTGAAGCAAAAAAATCAAATATATGAACAGATAACTATTAAGCTGCAATAGTCTACTTAAGTTAGTCATGACACAAAGTATATAATTTCACCAAACTATATAGTGCAGAGAAATGAACGGCTTTTTAAAAATTGCATTGCCTTGTGTCTAATATTTTATTGGTAATACTGATAATGGTTTCTATATTAGAATAAGAAAACTCTTTCAAATGGCATCGTATGGACAAATGGATTAACTGCCATCAAACACACAATCAGCTCCAAAGACATGTCAAGCCACTTCTTTTATCCAGAAAAAATATTAAATTAATAATTTGCTTTGAACTAATCTCAAGAAGGGGTGATATCATAATCATCTGTGTGTCCCTTTACCTAAAACATTGGCTGGTACCTATAGATATTCAGTAAAAATTTATTGAACAAAAACAAACTCAATGTACATTCAATTATATATGGATATGCAAATTATGTAAAATTCCCTTCCAATCATTCCTGGCTTTCCATCCTTGCAAGTGTTGTAAAGGAATGCCAGAATTTATTTATTTACTACAAGTAAGTATTAAAGACCTGCCATATATCAGTCATTTCTTAGGTGCTGAGAGTTTAAGCATGAATAATACCAGGTTCTTGCCCTCAGGGAATTAACATTCTAATGAAGTAGAGACTTGTAAACAAATAATTTTAGAAACCTCTAGAAATACTTTATAGATATACACATATACAAACTGCTGTGGGAGAAGAAAGAAAGGAGCAAATATTCTAATAACAAACAGGTCTTTTAAGTCATTAAAAAGAAGAACCATTGAGATGTTTTGCAAGCTGCTCACCTCACCTAAAACTCTCATAAAATATCAGAACCATGGCACCCCCCCCCCCCCCACCCGGCGCACCCCCCCCCCCCCCCCCCCCC
>SJYC01117116.1:0-22362 GCA_006408675.1 Madoqua kirkii | reverse complement strand
GAACCAAGGCCCCCCCCCCCCCACCCCTGCCACTATCCCAGAGAAAATACTGGATTAGAACTCTTCTAGCTTCTATTAAAATTGAGGCTAATAAAATTGAGATTCAAAGCAGAAATTCTGTGGATAAAGAAGATACACACACATACACACACCCCTACCCAAACACACCTACACATACACAATGAAATACTATTTAGCCTTTAAAAAGAATGAAATAATGTCATTTGAAGCAACATGTATGCAACTAGAGATTATTGTACTAAAAGTCAGAAATAGAAAGACAAATACCATACGATACTACTTATATGTGAAACCTAAACCATGACAGAAATGAACCTATCTATGAAACAGAAACAGACTCACATAGAGAATAGACATGGCTGCCACGGAGAAAGGGTTGAGGAGAGATGGATTAGAACTTCAGGCTTCAGTTCAGTTCAGTTCAGTCGCTCAGTCATGTCCAACTCTTTGCCACCCCATGAATCGCAGCATGCCAGGCCTCCATGTTCATCACCATCTCTATGTTCACTCAGACTCACGTCCATCGAGTCCGTGATGCCATCCAGCCATCTGATCCTCTGTCGTCCCCTTCCCCTCCTGCCCCCAATCTCTCCCAGCCTCAGAATCTTTTCCAATGAGTCAAGTCTTCACATCAGGTGGCCAAGTACTGGAGTTTCAGCTTTAGCATCATTCCTTCCAAAGAAATCCCAGGGTTGATCTCCTTCAGAATGGACTGGTTGGATCTCCTTGCAGTCCAAGGGACTCCCAAGAGTCTTCTCCAACACCACAGTTCAAAAGCATCAATTCTTCGGCTCTCAGCCTTCTTCATAGTCCAACTCTCACATCCATACATGACCACAGGAAAAACCATAGCCTTGACTAGACAGACCTTACTCGGCAAGGTAATGTCTCTGCTTTTGAATATGCTATCTAGGTTGGTCATAACTTTTCTTCCAAGGAGCAAGCGTCTTTTAATTTCATGGCTGCAGTCACCATCTGCAGTGATTTTGGAGCCCCCCAAAATAAAGTCTGCCAGTGTTTCCACTGTTTCCCCATCTTTTTAGCATCATTCCTTCCAAAGAAATACCAGGGTTGATCTCCTTCAGAATGGACTGGTTGGATCTCCTTGCAGTCCAAGGGACTCCCAAGAGTCTTCTCCAACACCACAGTTCAAAAGCATCAATTCTTCGGCTCTCAGCCTTCTTCATAGTCCAACTCTCACATCCATACATGACCACAGGAAAAACCATAGCCTTGACTAGACAGACCTTACTCGGCAAGGTAATGTCTCTGCTTTTGAATATGCTATCTAGGTTGGTCATAACTTTTCTTCCAAGGAGCAAGCGTCTTTTAATTTCATGGCTGCAGTCACCATCTGCAGTGATTTTGGAGCCCCCCAAAATAAAGTCTGCCAGTGTTTCCACTGTTTCCCCATCTATTTCTCATGAAGTGATGGGACTGAATGCCATGATCTTCGTTTTCTGAATATTGAGCTTTAAGCCAACTTTTTCACTCTCCTCTTTCACTTTCATCAAGAGGCCCTTTAGCTCCTCTTCACTTTCTGCCATAAGGGTGGTGTCATCTGCATATCTGAGGTTATTGATATTTCTCCCGGCAATCTTGATTCCAGCTTGTGAGTTAGCAGATGCAAATTAGTATAAATAGAATGGGTGAACAACAAGGTCCTACTGTATAGCACAGGGAACTATATTCAATATCTTTTGATAAGCCATAATGGAAAAGAATACTATAAAAGAATATATATGTATATATATAACTGAGTCACCTGTTGTACAACAGAAATTAACACCACATTGTAAATCAACTATATTTCAGTTAAAAATAACAGAAAAGCAAGGTAGAGATTTTCACATATATGAAAGACATTATCTAGCAACTTATTTAGATAACAAGAAGGTTTGGCCCAGATGCAGAATGTGTTTTTACCTCCCTACATCCCTCTAAATCTTGGTCTAAAGTTGCATGAGTAGGGTGCCCTTCATCTCCAAAGGGTCATTAAGAAGAGCGCTTGTGGAAGGTGCTCCTTCTTGGGGACCCTCTGTTTTTAACCCTTCCTCAGTTCTCCTCTGGCATCAAGGCTTCTTTCACCTAGTATGATAATCTTTAGTTGCATCCACGTTGCTTCGAATGTCATTATTTGATTTTTTATGGCCAAGTAGTATTCCACTGTATACATGTACTGCATCTTAATCAGTTCTGTAGATGCTTTTTATGAAACTGAAGAAGTTGACCCCTCCTGTTGCCTCTTCTTACATTCATTTGCCCTGCCACTATGTTTCAATAGTCCTACCTTCATCTATAAACTGTGCAATGATGTTTTCAGAGACAGCCTCTGAGATGGCTCCCAGTGGTCCTCGCATCTCGCATCCCAGTACTTTACCCTTGTGCAGTCCCCTCCCACACAGACTCAAGCTAACATGCATAACTCTAGGATACAGTGAAAATGGCAGAGTGTCACTTACAAGCATAGCGCCTAAGAGACACTGAGGTTTTCTGCAGAAGAGCCCTCGCAGATAGGCATCCTCTCCATAGGACTTGTGCCAGCATCCAGGGGATGTCGCCTCTCAACTCCCTTTGATGCGTTTGTTGTTTTTTAGTCACTAAGTCATCTCTGACTCTGTGTAACCTCATGGACTGCAGCACTCCAGGCTTCCCTGTCATTCACTATCTCCCAAAGTTTGCTCAAATACATGTCCATTGAGTTGGTAATGCTATCTAACCGTCTCATCGTGCCACCACCTTCTCTTTTTGCCCTCAGTCTTTCCCAGCATCAGGTCTTTTTCAGTGAGTCAGCTCTTTGCATCATGTGGCCAAAGTATTGGAGCTTTAGCTTCAGCAACAGTCCTTCCAATGAGTATTCAGGGTTGATGTCCTTTAGGATTGACTGGTTTGATCTCTGCAGTCCAAGGGACTCTCATGGTTTATGAATGTGGTTTACGAGAAACTGAATAGTTTGTAGAGTTCAAAGGTCTTCTTCTCTAATTCATTTCCATTTCCTCACACAGCAGATTTCAGTGGCTTGACTTCTGTGAATACAATTTCCTATCAGACACTTATTTTGTTTATTTAGTCCTATTTGGTAAATACTGAAAACACTTGCACAGTCATTCCCTGGAGCTAGAACTGTCAGCTACTAGGAGCTAAAAATAAGGGGAATTCACAGGCATTTTCACAAATACATTTAAACAGAATCCCTTTTCCTTTGTTTCAAGAATTGAAAAATAACATCCAGGCAATTATTTTTCACATACTGAACACACTTCAGTAAAAATAATGCTATTATTTAATATCTATAAGTTAGAATTCTCATCCAAGCAAAATTGTTCTGACTTCTTCAGTTCAGTTCAGTCACTCAGTCGTGTCTGACTCTTTGCAACCCATGGACTGCAGCATGCCAAGCTTCCCTGTCCATCACCAACTCCTGGAATTTACTCAGACTCATGTCCATCACATCGGTGGAGCCATCCAACTATCTCATCCTCTGTCATCCCCTTCTCCTCCCACCTTCAATCTTTCCCAGCATCGGGGTCATTTCAAATGAGTTGGTTCTTCACATCAGCTGGCCAAAGTATTGTAGTTTCAGCTTCAGCATCAGTCCTTCCAATGAATCTTCAGGACTGATTTCCTTTAGGACTTCTTAGGGCACCATTATGATAAACATTCCTTAGGGAGATTGGTCCATAGATATATCAAGACTTGATTTTAAATGTGTGTTAAGTGTTAGTTGCTTAGTTGTGTCCGACTCTTTTCAACCCTATGGACTGTAACCTGCCAGGCTCCTCTGTCCATGGGATTCTCTGGGCAAGAATACTGGAATGGGTACCATTCTTTCTCCAGGGTATCTTCCCAATCCAGGGATCAAATCTGAGTTTCCTCCATTGTAGGCGGATTCTTTACCATCTGATCCACCAGGGAAGCCTCTTAAATGTGAATCCCCCTTAATGAAAAACATATTTTCATTGGCCAATAACAATCTTTCACCCCTCAGTGATCTTCCCCTCTCCATATAAGTCCTTATTAGAATAAGTGGGAAGTAAAACTGACCTAGTTTAATCTCTGTTAGGTTATGATTGTCTGAGAAGCAGTTTGTACACATTCCCACGTTCAGGTCGTATAAACCATCCTCTTATGGAGACATTATTATCTCATTTCCCTGTGGAGAAAACAGATTTGAGGGATTAAATAACATTTCAAAGATCACTTAGCTAGAAAAGTGTTGATGCTGGGATATGAGCCATGGTTGATCTGATTTTAAATGGATACTTCCAGATTTATAAAATTTAGTTTATTCTCACCACATATATGGAATAGTAGACTCTTTTCCTCTGGTTTTGAGAAGAAAAACTAGATAATCCTTGGATTCTCTAGCCAAGAATACTGGAGTGGGTTGCCATGTCTTCCTCCAGGGAATCTTCCTCTTTTTCTTCTAGTTTTCCTCTGGTTTTGAGAGACAAAATTAGAGTAAGGAGACAATTTTCTGTAATGTGTAATAATTGACACTTTTGAACTGTGATGCTGAAGAAGACTGTTGAGAGTCCCTCAGAGAGCAAGGAGATCTAACCAGTAAAACCTAAAGGAAATCAACCCTGAATATTCATTGAAAGTGATGAAAGTGAAAGAGAATGAAAAAGTTGGCTTAAAGTTCAACATTCAGAAAACTAAGATCATGGCATCTGGTTCCATCACTTCATGAAAAATAGATGGGGAAACAGTGGTTGACTTTATTTTTCTGGGCTCAAAAATCACTGCAGATGGTCATTGCAGCCATGAAATTAAAAGACACTCCTTGGAAGAAAAGTTATTACTAACCTAGATATCATATTCAAAAGCAGAGACATTACTTTGCCAAAAAAAGGTCCATCTAATTAATGCTATGGTCTTTCCAGTGGTCATGTATGGGTGTGAGAGTTGGACTATAAAGAAACCTGAGTGCCGAAGAACTGATGCTTTTGAGCTGTGGTGTTGGAGAATACTCTTGAGAGTTCCTTGAACTACAAGGAGATCCAACCAGTCCATCCTAGGAGATCAGATCTGGGTGTTCATTGGAGGAACTGATGTTGAAGCTGAAACTCTGGTGCTTTGGCCACCTGATGCGAAGAGCTGACTCATCTGAGAAGACCCTGATGCTGGGAAAGATTGGGGGCAGGAGGAGAAGGGGACAACAGAGGATGAGATGGTTGGATGGCATTACCGACTCAATGGGCATGGGTTTGGGTGCACTCTGGGAGCTGGTGCTGGACAGGGAGGCCTGGCATGCTGTGGTTCATGGGGTCACAAAGAATCGGACATGACTGAGTTTCTGAACTGAACTGACACTAAAGCTGAAGCTCTAATACTTTGGCCACCTGATGTGAAAAGCTGACTGATTGGAAAAGATCCTGATGTTGAGAAAAACTGAGGGCAAGAGGAGAAGGAGGTGAAGGAGATTGAGATGGTTGGATGGCATCACTGACCCAATGGACACAAGTCTGAGCAAACTCAGGGAGATAGTGAAGGACAGAGAAGCCTGGGGTGCTGAAGTTCATGGGGTCACAAAGAGTCAGACATGAGTTAGCGACTAAACAACAACATATGTACAAGATCATGTACATCAGCATCACATCAAATAATTAAATGTGGTTTATTTGTACATTAAGTTGTTTTGGTGCAGGTGAGACACAATTAAGAGCAACAATGAGAATGAATTAGTATTTAGATGATAAAACCTGCCCTATATATCATATCTTCTTTGCATGTGTGCATGCTAAGTCACTTCAGTCATGTCTGACTTTGCAACCCTATGGACTGTAGCCCGCCTGGCTCCTCTGGCCTTGGGATTCTCTAGGCAAGAATACTGGAGTGGGTTGCCATGTCCTCCTTCAAGGAATCTTCCCAACCCAGGGATCCAACCTGGGTCTCCTGTGGGTCCTGCATTGCAGGTAAATTCTTTACCACTGAGCCACCATATCTTCTTTACTCTCATTGAATATATTGAGATAAAACCACTGCAGTGTAAATGACTTAATGGTGAAGTAATGGAATATCCTCTGGTTGTTTGTGTGTGTTTGGGTCTTCCTGGTGTTCCAACTATATTCTAGGTCAGGGGATTGCAGTCTCTTCCCAAGACTGTACAGACAGATTTGATTATTACCTACTCTTAAGTGACCTGCCAATCAAGGTGATCAGTAGTGGCCTGTGTTTTTCATATAGGAGGGCAGAAGATTCCAGGCCTTTCCGTGTTCAACAACTTCTCTGCATTGGCCTTAAGGCTTTAGTATCTCTGTCTCACTTGGTAAGGACTTTGTTGTGGCTTGAGGTAAGCTGACTGATTGGAAAAGATCCTGATGTTGAGAAAAACTGAGGGCAAGAGGAGAAGGAGGTGAAGGAGATTGAGATGGTTGGATGGCATCACTGACCCAATGGACACAAGTCTGAGCAAACTCAGGGAGATAGTGAAGGACAGAGAAGCCTGGGGTGCTGAAGTTCATGGGGTCACAAAGAGTCAGACATGAGTTAGCGACTAAACAACAACATATGTACAAGATCATGTACATCAGCATCACATCAAATAATTAAATGTGGTTTATTTGTACATTAAGTTGTTTTGGTGCAGGTGAGACACAATTAAGAGCAACAATGAGAATGAATTAGTATTTAGATGATAAAACCTGCCCTATATATCATATCTTCTTTGCATGTGTGCATGCTAAGTCACTTCAGTCATGTCTGACTTTGCAACCCTATGGACTGTAGCCCGCCTGGCTCCTCTGGCCTTGGGATTCTCTAGGCAAGAATACTGGAGTGGGTTGCCATGTCCTCCTTCAAGGAATCTTCCCAACCCAGGGATCCAACCTGGGTCTCCTGTGGGTCCTGCATTGCAGGTAAATTCTTTACCACTGAGCCACCTATCTTCTTTACTCTCATTGAATATATTGAGATAAAACCACTGCAGTGTAAATGACTTAATGGTGAAGTAATGGAATATCCTCTGGTTGTTTGTGTGTGTTTGGGTCTTCCTGGTGTTCCAACTATATTCTAGGTCAGGGGATTGCAGTCTCTTCCCAAGACTGTACAGACAGATTTGATTATTACCTACTCTTAAGTGACCTGCCAATCAAGGTGATCAGTAGTGGCCTGTGTTTTTCATATAGGAGGGCAGAAGATTCCAGGCCTTTCCGTGTTCAACAACTTCTCTGCATTGGCCTTAAGGCTTTAGTATCTCTGTCTCACTTGGTAAGGACTTTGTTGTGGCTTGAGGTCAACTCCTTGAGATGCAAGAGAGTAATTCTCACCTCCAAGTTCTGACTCCATTTGTGATCTCTTTATTTTCATCCTGCCTGGACTGACATCTTAATTTTGGTACTGGATCAGTCCTTCCCTAAGACCCCATCTAAAAGCAGGCCTTGTTCTTCATCTTAAATGTACTATTATATTTGCCTTAAACACCTCTGATTTGGAAGAAACTGTTTCCAGGTACATGTGGTCATTAGTAGAGTTTAGTTCTCCAGTGACTATTGGGTTGAAGGGCTTAGTTTGTAGCTGTTGACCAGAGGCTACCATTGACTTCCATTCAACAGAGGAAAATTCGCTTCCGAGGTTATTCAGGTTGTTTGAAGAATCCAGTTCTTTGCAGCTGTAGGACTGAGGTCTGTGTTCCCTTGTGGGCCATCACTTGGAGACTGGTCTTTGCTCCTAGAAGCCATGTGGATTACTCATCACATAGTCCCCTCCATCTACAAAGTCAGCAATGAAGTGGTGAGTCCTTCTCATGCTTCAGATTTCTCTTACTTTCCCTTTTGCCATCAGCTAGAGGAAGATCATTGTTTTTAAAGACTAATGTGATTAGATTAGGATGAGAGGATGAGACTGAGTATGAGATGGTTGGATGGCATCACTGACTCAATGGACATGAGTTTGAGCAAGCTCCAGGAGTTGGTAATGCACAGGAAAGTCTGGCATGCTGCAGTCCATGGGGTCACAAAGAGTTGGACATGACTGAAAGACTGAACTGAACCAACTGGATTAGACCCACCCTGATATCTTATGGTCAAGTGTGCCATGTAACATGACATAATCATGAGAGTGATATCTGATTACATTCATAAGTTCTGGGGATTAGAACCCAACATCTTTTAGGGGTCAGTTTAGAAATTCTGCCACAGGAGGCAATTTGCTTCATTAAAGTATGGTAGCCAGGTAAGCAATACAGCTTGTCCACAAGATGCAAGTCACAATGGTGTGTGAACAGCAGGAGGTGGTGATCATTGGGGCCCATCATACCATGGTCTGCCTGCCACACCTTCTCTGCAAAGTAGGATACTGAGAGTGAGCAGGAGTTGCTATGAACAGAGGTTTAGGATGAGAGGAGAAATTTTCAAATAGTCACAGTGGAGAATGATGAAACATGTAGACTAGGGAAAATCAGAAGGATTGCTGGGCAGTATCAGAAGATGCCTTAATGGTTGATGGTTAGGAATTTCTCTTATGCTTCTAATTTTCAAAAATCTCAGCTCTAATTTATGTTGCATAGATACCAGATAGCATATTTAAATTTATGAATGGCCCGAGAGACTAATTCAGTTATAGCAACCAGGCCTTTTTTGCAAGGCCGTCTGATAGGGAGCAATGGCCCCAAGGAGATATTCCACCCAAAGTCTACAGATTTACACTCGCATACATGTTTATTTTAGGGGGAAATAACCCCAAATTTAGTCAATATGATAGTATAATTAAAATTTGAGATTACTATCAAGAAATGCAAGGCATAATTGGATAAATGTTTAGTGTTAAAACAATTGAGCTAACAACATTGAGTTGGCAACTGTATTATTGTATTTTAAGGTTTTCATTAGGAACCAGTCTTAACAAGTTTGAACAACTGTGCATAGAACAAGGCTGTTGAATGATAGCATTGAAAAAGGCTGTTGAAAATAGCATTCAATAAGCAGATGAAAAGTGTATAACTTCACTTGTTGTTCAGTCACCAAGTCGTGTTCAACTGTTTGCAGCCCCATGGACTCCAGCATGCTAAGCTTCCCTGTCCTTCACTACCTCCCAGAGTTTGCTCAAACTATGTAACTTCACAGCTCTTATGTTTATTGCTTGCCAGCAAAATTATGTTCTGACCCTAGACAAATTGCTTGACATCTCTGAGCTTTAGTTTCTTAATCTGAAAAATTGGAAAAGTAATATACCTCTCACGGATTAAATGTAAGTATTAAATGAGACAGCATACATAATTATTATAGAGTGAACAATATATACATTTTTATTATAAATGCATTTTATTGCTCAGTTTACTCAGAAAAGAGCTATTAACCCAAATGTTGTCACGCTAACCTAACCATGGTTTTACATGTTGATGTAAAACCAAATCAGTCCCCAAGGTCTTTTCAAGACCCGAAAGGAACTGAAAACAAAGTCTTGGAATTTTTTTCTTGCTGGGAGGGGAGTCTAAAAACAAACTCAACCCCCTTTTCCATAATAGACACTTTATCTTAATTTTCTACTTGTTCAAAAGGCTGATTTATAATCACTTATTACATTCTTATGTTGGCAAAGAACCCAATTATTTCTCTAATGGAGTTGACCTATAAAAGTTCATATTTCAAAAAGCTTAGTAAATAAATATTAATCAAAGAATCTCACAAGAACTATGAATGAAAAATGCACATATGAATTCAACCAAGAAAGAAATGAATATAATCAGACTGCTACTCGATTTTGAAATTGGAGAAGAAAGTAAATGGCTAATTCTGTGACAAATGGGAATTTACTCATTGCCAAAATACAATGGATGATTTGTTGTAGGCTCAAAAAATATGTAAGATATTAATTGAATTTTAATTATATTGGCCTTTCCAGTGGCCTTTTTTGTTCACATAAAACTTGAACTTTGCAATTCAATTTAACTGAAATTTGGGAGGGAGTAAAGTGTATTTCAATTTACTATCTGCTCTTTTTAAATTAAACCATCACTGATAATCAAGAATATTGCATGCCACATTTATTGCCTCATTCAAACTACTTTAATGGTATATATGTAAAATTAAAAGCTGGAGGGATCATTTAAAATTTCCAATCACTTTTGACAGTCTGATTCTACTCTGCTCAGGAAGCAACATTTGCTGTAATATAATTCTCACAATTAATTTACTTGGATGAATTAGAACCATGTTCCATGTTTATATTAGATGTAACACGCAACAACAAAGGCCAACACCAAACTCAAGATCACACACACACATGCACACACCTTAACTATGATTCGTACATGTTTAGTGACTATATAATCAAGTATCAAGGGTTAATCACTCAGTTGTGTTCGACTCTTTGCGAACCCATGAATTGTAGCCCACAAGGCTCCTCTGTCCATGGAATTCTCCAAGCAAGAATACTTAGATGGTAAATGGATAGTCCTTCTCTAGAGGATCTTCCCAACCCAGGGATCACACCTGGGTCTCCTGCATTGCAGATTCTTTGCTGCCTGAGCCACCAAGGATTCATTAATTCAACAAGCAAACAAAACTGAGCTCCACAACTTGGTGTTAGGTATTGGCCTAAGTTTTATAGATATAATATTAAACAAGAAGTAGTATATTTGATGTCCTCAAAGAACTCACAGATCAGTCAGACAATGAAACAGGAAATAGCAATATTGTGTCTTAAGTGTTCCAAGTAGTAGAATCAATTCTAGTGAGGTGGATGAAACCAGAGCCTATTATACAGAGTGAAGTAAGCCAGAAAGAAAAACACCAATACAGTATACTAATGCATATATATGGAATTTAGAAAGATGGTAACGATAATACTGTATGTGAGACAGCAAAAGAGACACAGATGTATTGAACAGTCTTTTGGACTCTGTGGGAGAGGGAGAGGGTGGGATGATTTGGGAGAATGGCATTGAACCATGTATAATGTCATATATGAAATGAATCACCAGTCCAGGTTCGATGCATGATGCTGGATGCTTGGGGCTGGTCCACTGGGGCGACCCAGAGGGATGGTATGGAGAAGGATGTGGGAGGGGGGTTCAGGATGGGGAACACGTGTATACCTGTGGCAGATTCATGTTGAGAAGGTGATGGCATCCCACTCCAGTACTTTTGCCTGGAAAATCTCATGAACGGAGGAGCCTGGTAGGCTGCAGTCCATGGGTTGCAAAGAGTCGGACACAGCTGAGTGACTTCACTTTCACTCTTCACTTTTATGCATTGGAGAAGGAAATGGCAACCCACTCCAGTGTTCTTGCCTGGAGAATCCCAGGGACAGGGGAGCCTGGTGGGCTGTCGTCTATGGGGTCTCACAGAGTCAGACACAACTGAAGCGACTTAGCAGCAGCAGTAGCAGCATTGCAAAACCAATATAATATTGTAAAGTAATTAACCTCCAATTAAAATAAATAAATTTATATTAAAAAATAAAATAAAATGGGAAAATGGTGACAGTGAAAAAAAAAACCCAAATAGTAGAAAGTATATAGTCTCACAGAGAAAAGCCAATTCCTATGCTCCTAACCTAAGCTGCAGACCACTTCCAGGAGGATATAAAAAAGATGGCTGATTCCATCCATCGGCATAAATGGCCCCAGAATACCTAGTTGATCTTTGTGTCCTACTGACTATGGGATTCTAGTCTTCACTATATTTGAATTACAACACTTTTTTTTAGACATCCAGCTTCACTCATCTTCTCCCTGAGTAGCTAGAATGAACAAATGAACAGAAAATGTAATTTCTGATGTTTAAATACATAATGAGAAAACTCAAGATAGGGTAAAAGGGTTAACAATCATGGGACGGTAAACTCTAGTGACAAAGGAGGAGAGTTAGTTTAGAGATTTCTCTACACAGAGGTGATGACAGTGATGATGATGCAGATGGTAATGACATGATGATAATAAAGAGGAAGAGAAATGAGGTGGCTGAAGGTTAAGCCCAAAGCTGCTAGACACTGAGTGCAGCTTTGTAATACCTCTACTACATAGTGCTGATTCCTCAGAACAAGTTGTCTCCTGTATCTAATTTGTTAGATGCTTGAATGAGAGATTCTGTAAGAATGTGAGAACAGCACCATTAGTACTATTCCTGGTTCTGTTACATCTTGTTCTTTTCCCAAATTGCTTGTTTACTCTTTTGAAAATAGTATTTATACTTTCTAGGATGGATCACAATGTATCTTAAGATCATCACCATCACTGTTTCTTATTGAATCGAAAATTTCACAATTCTCAAGGCAAATAAATAAATTCTCATTTTAATGAAGACTTTGACCTAAAGCAAATTAAGCATGTCTAATCTATTTTCAGCGATTGAGTAAGTTCCCAGCAAGAGCTCAGCCAAAGAAATTCCAAGCAATGATTTTCTTTGACATTAATGTTATTATTTCTTCATCTGGGTCCTGTTTCTATCCTCACTCCTATAACCAGACCCCATTTCAGCCCTAAAAAAAAACTTTTAATGATGTGACTTCTTTTCAGTATAACCCTGACACTTCCAAGCAAGGAGCAGAATATATATACAAAGTAAGCAATTCTCTTACTTACTTCAAGAAAAATACAGTTTTCAGTTCCATTATAAGTCATGTTATATCACTACATAAAGATTAAAGGAAAAAAACACCACTGCAAATCTATTCCGTTCTTCTTCCTAAATCCTTTCTGTATCCAATAATCCCTTCTTTCTCCCTTTATACCAAAAATAAACCCAATGATAAGGATTTTTTCCAATAATCATTTTCATAAGACTCAAAAATTCATGTTCATTTAAAAGGTAGACTTCCTAGAGGTAAATTAACTATTTACTGATCTAGACTAACGTCTTTTGTGCTTCCCAGGTGGTTCAGTGGTAAAGAATCTGCCTACAATGCAGGAGACATAGGTTCAATCCCTGGGTCAGGAAGATCCCCTGGAGAAGGGAATGGCAACCCACTCCAGTGTTCTTGCCTGGGAAATCCCATGAACAGAGGAGCCTGGGAAGCTATAGTCCATGAGGTCACAAAGAGTCAGACATGGCCCAGCGACTGAGCATGCACACACAGCAAACTAACAAAGCCTTAAGAAACCACTTCCCCTGCACTCCATTTCCCCTCTTCTTCAAGTCTCCAGAGTCTCAGATGACAGCAGCTCACCTTTCTGACCATGTTGCAGTCCACTCTTCTGCTGTTTAATCTTCCCTGGAAAACGGCAGATCATCACTGAAGGAGAAAGATGCCTTTGTGTGCCCTTGTCTCTGACTCCATTGCATTTGTCCTAGGCCTTAACACAGTACGCTCTGGTCACTTCCCTTCTGTGAAGAAATAACTGCTTCCATGTGAAGTCACATCAATCTTTCATTACTCTATTCTTTTAGAAGGCAAGGATACCTTCAAAATGTCATTATCAACTTTCAAAACTCTTGATAGTCTATTACAAAACATAACGTCTATTATAAAACTCAAAGTCCAGAGAGAAAATGGTCCATTAGATGAACCTTCTTTCTCTTAAGTCTGCCTCTTGGCATTTGTTTTCTATGCAAGAACTTGGGGCAAATCATTTAATGTTTCTGTATCTCAGTTTAATAATGTTGACTTATCTTACAGGGATTTCCTGAAGATTAAGCAAGGTTGAATTAATACACAGTTCAGAATAATAAGGATAAATGTAAAGTTTAAAAAAAATGACCCTTTTAGGGCACTCTCCATCCCCTTCTGATGTCTATCTTAGAAGCTTTCTCTGTCCCTTTTTCATATTTCAGTAAAACTCTGCTACACAAAAGCTCTTGAGTGATCAATCCTGGTCCATGGTCCCTAAGTTAAATCTTCTTCTTTGGAGATCACAAACCCGACACTGTTCACCATAAGTTATCACTTTGGGAGCTCTGAGATTTTCAGGACAAGGTGAGAGCATTCAAGAGCTCTGGCCTCTCTGCCTTCTCATTTTATGCTTAATTTACTAACTCTACAGTGTGCTTTTTTAAATGAATGACACACCCTGCGTGAAGAAAGTGATGAGCCCTGCTCTGCGGTTTTGGGGTGCCTCGTAATGACTGAAGGCAGTCTCCAAAATGGAGTCTTGTTGGGGGTTTATATCGACCTGCTAGTGCCGAGAGACACCCAACATCCCTGCGAGAGGAGTGGCCAGAGATGGGGAAAGCGTGTGGACCAAACCTTCCTTTCTCAGTCACCTTTTCCTGGTCTCTTTGACCATTTCATAATTCCCATGGGGAATTAGAACTATTAACCAATCTGTTGGGTCATAGGCTTTCAAGGGACTTGTGATTCATGCCATTACTGTGCACTTTTACTTAGACTCCATGTACAGAAGCACCTAGGCTTGCTAGGAGCTGAAAGTTACAAGAGCATGTTTGGGAGTGAGGTGGAGCTCTAACTCCAGAAACGTCTCTCAGGCTAGAGGCCACTTCCTTGGCTGCCTGCCTCAGGGGCCAGTGACCTGCAAGTGAGCCTTTGTCATGACTGCGCCTCTGATCTATGTGGATAGAAGCACTGCTGGTGACCGTGACGTTCTTGAGGACACAGATTGGGAACTGCAGGATCTGGTCAGGTTGGAAGTGCAATGGGCTTCTTCTTTTGGTGGTACCAGCTCTTAGCAGACCAGAGAAGGCTCTCTGATGGCTTTTGTCTCCACTCCCTAGATATTCCTTTTGTGGAGTCTGTGGAAATGAACTGGAAGGATTGGTCTTAGTAGCTTGAGGGCAAAAGTCACTTTATCCTCACAGACCGACCCTCCACCACCTCTTTTGCTATCACATATGCTGCCGTGGGTGCACATCTTGGTTGCTGTGCATCCCTTTATGACTCACTATTTCTGCTGTGGTCAAGACTGTGCTCAGGAATGTGCACAGGCATGCGTAAGATGGATGCTTCCTCTAGGAGTCCTAGCTTGGGATACATTCCTGGAAAGCTACTCTGTTCCACCCCGAGGCGTCAGAGGAAAGGGGGAAATCAAAAAAGGTCTTGGTGGTACGGAACTCGAAATAAATCTGGAATGCCATCAGGTCTACCCCTGGTGCATCTCCACCCCACCTCAGTGGTAGAAGCAGAAGGGATGAGTACTACACCTACGTCGGTAAGGGACAAAGTCTGAGCAGGGAAGGAAAGCTTCTGTGGAAAGTCTGTCTGTACCGCACCCTCCTCCCCCCACCCAATCTAGAGCTGGGAAGGACACTTCCAACGGAAAGAAGCCCTGTCTGTGGATGCCACATTTTTCCCTCTTGCAGATGGGAGCTAGCTGTGCCAGAACCACTCCTTTAAAATGCATTTTAAAAACTGGGACAAGTTTGATCCCCCGAGTTTAAAAAAAACATGCCCGATATTCTTCTGTGATACTGAATGACCACAGTATCCATTGAAAGATGGGGAACACTGGCTGATTGAAGGGTCTCAATTATAATATTGTTTTACAATTAGATTGGTTCTGTAGAAAACAAGAGAAATGGGTAGAAGAACCATATATGTTGCTCTTTATCTCTCTGTGAGACATGCCAGACTTGTGTCTTAAGGGTGCAGATTTGGGTGTGAAATCTTCAGCTCCTTCCTGTCCTCTTACTTTGCTTCTGTATTCAGGGCTCCCAACTTAACAGGCTGAGAATCAGGGCACCCTTCCAGGAGGGGTTGCCTCAGTCTCGGTAAAAATTCTAACAGTCTCAGTTGTGGTTGAGACTAGAAGACTGAAAAAGTACACAGAAGCCTTTACAGGACCAACTTTACTTTATGACCTTACTTGGAGAGATTTAATGCATGTCTTGGAACAGACACTGACTCCTGACTCAAAAACATGAGCTTTAGGGGAAGCTACTACTTTTGGAGATGAATGGCTTGAGCATGAGACAGGGGAAAGAGGAAACACAAAATAGCCCTCCTCCCTACTAGGAGCCAAGCAGTTCACACAACAGAGCCAGACTGGACTATAACATGGCTAAAAGAAGGTAGGGTTAGAACCACTTTACCAGATGTATTCTTAAAGGACTAAGCAAATACATCTAAGACTTTAGACTATGCTAAATTGGCTGACATAGAACAGAGAGGAGGAAACTCCTGATAAATTCCTAGATAGATTGTGAGAGGCTTTCTGCAAGTTTACTGATATTGGTCCTGAAAGTTCAGAAGGAGGAATGACCTTAAAGGATAGATTTCTCACTCAGTTGGCTCCAGGTATCTGCCATTAAGTTACAAAAACAAACATTTGGACCAAATCAGTCTTTAGAAAACTGTTGCAGCTGGCTCAGATAGTATATTATGGTACAGAATACGAGGAGAGAAAAAAGAGACAGGGAAAGACTGAAGTCCCAATGGCTATTAGATCTGCTCTGAAACAGTCAGAGGAAAAATGCCCAGAGGGACACAACTGAAAATGGATGGACTTATTATTACTGTGTAAAGGAGGGGCATCTCAAGTGGGATTGCCTCAGGCATCTAAGCCTGCCGCACTATGGTCTGCAAAGGACCACACTCGAGAAGGACTGCCCTCCAAGGTGTAGGCCCCAGGGTCAGACTCTCAAGACAATTGGAACTGAGCGTGCCTGGGGTCCCTACACAACCTCCCATCCTAATTACACCTGAGGAACCCGGTTCCTCAGACTCTACACATGGACATCACCAGATGGTCAACACTGAAATCAGTTCAGTCTCTCAGTCGTGTCTGACTCTTTGCGACCCCATGAATTGCAGCACACCAGACCTCCTTGTTCATCACCATCTCCCAGAGTTCACTCAGACTCACGTCCATCGAGTCCATGATGCCATCTAGCCACCTCATCCTCCGTCATCCCCTTCTCCTCCTGCGCCCAATCCCTCCCAGCATCAGAGTCTTTTCCAATGAATCAACTCTTCGCATCAGGTGGCCAAAGTACTGGAGTTTCAGCTTTAGCATCATTCCTTCCAGAGAAATCCCAGGGTTGACCTCCTTCAGAATGGACTGGTTGGATCTCCTTGCAGTCCAAGGGACTCTCAAGAGTCTTCTCCAACACTACAGTTCAAAAGCATCAATTCTTTGGCACTCAGCCTTCTTCACAGTCCAACTCTCACATCCATACATGACCACAGGAAAAACCATAGCCTTGACTAGACGGACCTTAGTCGGCCAAGTAATGTCTCTGCTTTTGAATATACTATCTAGGTTGGTCATAACTTTTCTTCCAAGGAGCAAGCGTCTTTTAATTTCATGGCTGCCGTCACTATCTGCAGTGATTTTGGAGCCCCCAAAAATAAAGTCTGACACTATTTCCACTATTTCCCCATCTATTTCCCATTAAATGATGGGACTGGATGCCATGATCTCCATCTTCTGAAAGTTGAGCTTCAAGCCAACTTTTCCACTCTCCTCTTTCACTTTCATCAAGAGGCTTTTGAGTTCCTCTTCACTTTCTGCCATAAGGGTGGTGTCATCTGCATATCTGAGGTTATTGATATTTCTCCCGGCAATCTTGATTCCAGCTTGTGTTTCTTTCAGTCCAGCATTTCTCATGATGTACTCTGCATAGAAGTTAAATAAGCAGGGTGACAATATACAGCCTTGATGTACTCCTTCTCCTATTTGGAACACTGAAATCAGATTGATTATATTCTTTCCAGCCAAAGATAAAGAAGTGCTATACAGTCAGCAAAAACAAGACTGGAAGCTGACTGTGGCTCAGATCATGAATTCCTTATTGCCAAATTCAGACTTAAATTGAAAAAAGTAGGAAAAACCACTAGACTATTCAGGTATGACCTAAATCAAATTCCTTATGATTATACAGTGGAAGTGAGAAATAGATTGAAGGGACTAGATCTGATAGATAGAGTGCCTGATGAACTATGGACGGAGGTTCGTGACATTGTACAGGAGACAGAGATCAAGACCATCCTCATGGAAAAGAAATGCAAAAAAGCAAAATGGCTGTCTGAGGAGGACTTACAAATATCTGTGAAAAGAAGAGAAGTGAAAAGCAAAAGAGAAAAGGAAAGATATAAGCATCTGAATGCAGAGTTCCAAAGAATAGCAAAGAGAGATAAGAAAGCCTTCCTCAGTAATCAGTGCAAAGAAATAGAAGAAAACAACAGAATGGGAAAGACTAGAGATCTCTTCAAGAAAATTAGAGATACAAAGAGAACATTTCATGCAAAGGTGGGCTCAATGAAGGACAGAAATGGAATGGACCTAACAGAAACAGAAAATATGAAGAAGAGGTGGCAAGAATACACAAAAGACCTGTACAAAAAAGAGCTTCATGACCCAGATAATCATGATGGTGTGATCACTCACCTAGAGCCAGACATCATGGAATGTGAAGTCAAGTGGATCTTAGGAAGCATCACTATGAACAAAGCTAGTGGAGGTGATAGAATTCCAATTGAGCTATTTCAAACCCTGAAAGATGATGCTGTGAAAGTGCTGCACTCAATAAGCCAGCAGATTTGGAAACCTCAGCAGTGGCCACAGGACTGGAAAAGGTCAGTTTTCATTCCAATCCCAAAGAAAGGCAATGCCAAAGAATGCTCAAACTACCGTACAATTGCATTCATCTCACATGCTAGCAAACTAATGCTAAAACTTCTCCAAGCCAGGCTTCAGCAGTATTTGAACTCTGAACTTACAGATGTTCAAGCTGGATTTTGAAAAGGCAGCGGAATCACAAATCAAATTGCCAACATCTGTTGGATCATGGAAAAAGCAAGAGAGTTCCAGAAAAGCATCTATTTCTGCTTTATTGACTATGCCAAAGCCTTTGACTGTGTGGATCACAACAAACTATGGAAAATTTTAAAAGAGATGGGAATACCAGACCACCTGACCTGCCTCTTGAGAAACCTGTACATAGGTCAGGAAGCAACAGTTAGAACTGGACATGGAACAACAGACTGGTTCCACATCAGCAAAGAAGTACGTCAAGGCTGTATACTGTTACCCTGCTTATTTAACTTTATATGCAGAGTACGTCATGTGAAATCCCAGGCTGGATGAAGCACAAGCTGGAATCAAGACTGCCTGAAGAAACAGCAGTATCATCAGATATGCTGATGACATCACCCTTATGGCAGAAAGTGAAGAAGAACTAAAGAGCCTGTTGATGAAAGTGAAAGAGGAGAATGAAAAAGTTGGCTTAAAATTCAACATTCAGAATTGAAAGAGACACGTGTACCCCAATGTTCATCGCAGCACTATTTATAACAGCCAGGACATGGAAGCAACCTAGATGTCCATCAGCAGATGAATGGATAAGAAAGCTGTGGTACATATATACAATGGAGTATTACTCAGCCATTAAAAAGAATACATTTGAATCAGTTCTAATGGGGTGGATGAAACTGGAGCCTATTATACACAGTGAAGTAAGCCAGAAAGAAAAACACCAATACAGTATACTAATGCATATATATGGAATTTAGAAAGATGGTAATGATAACCTTGTATGTGAGACAGCAAAATAGACACAGATGTATAGAAAAGTCTTTTGGACTCTGTGGGAGAGGGAGAGGGTGGAATGATTTGGGAGAATGGCAGCATTCAAATATGTATAATATCATATGTGAAACAAATCACCAGTCCAGGTTTGATGCATGATACAGGATGCTCGGAGCTGGTGCACTGGGATGACCCAGAGGGATGGTATGGAGAGGGATGTGTTAGGGGGATTCAGGATGGGAAACACGTGTATATCCATGGTGGGTTCATGTTGATGTATGGCAAAGCCATTACAATATTGTAAAGTAATTAGCCTCCAATTAAATAAATTTATATTCCAAAAAATCCTCAACATTCAGAAAACTAAGATCATGGCATCTGGTCCCATCATTTCATGGCAAATAGAGGGGGAAAGCAATGGAAACAGTGGCAGAGTTCATTTTGGGGGGCTCCAAAGTCACTAAAGATGGTGACTGTAGCCATGAAATTGGAAGATGCTTGCTCCTTGGAAGGAAAGCTATAATCAACCTAGACAGCATATTAAAAAGCAGAGACATTACTTTGCTAACAAAGTCCATCTTGTCAAAACTACAGTTTTTACAGTAGCCATGTATAGATGTGAAATTTGGACCATAAGGAAAGCTGAGCACCAAAGAATTGATACTTTTGAACTGTGGTGTTGGAGAAGACTCTTGAGAATCCCTTGGACTGCAAGGAAGTCCAACCAGTCTATCCTGAAGGAAATCAATCCTGAATATCCATTGAAAGGACTGATGCTGAAGCTGAAACTCCAATACTTTGGCCACCTTATGCGAAGAACTGACTCATTTTAAAAGACTCTGATGCTGGGAAAGATTGAAGGAGAGAGGAGAAGAGGACAGCAGAGGATGAGATGGTTGGATGGCATCACTGACTTGATGGACATTTTTTTGAGGAAACTCTGGGAATTGGTGATGGACTGGGAAGCCTGGTGTGCTGCAGTCCTTGGGTTCCAAAGAGTTGGACATGACTGAGCAACTGAACTGAACTGACTCCCCAGCCATAGTCCATACTCAAGGGAATATTCTGGGAAAAAAAGAAAAAACAGACTGTTTATTGTATTTGGAGCAATAGAAAGTCACCTTGCAAGGCAGCATTGACATATCTTTTCCTGATTTCAAGTTATTCACATTTCAGTTGCTGTATTAACAGTGTGGGCAAGCTAAGTCACCTCAGTTGTGTCCAAGTGTTGCCCAACTCTTTAAGACCCTATGGACTGTAGCCCACCAGGCTCCTCTGGCCATGGGATTTTTCAGGCAAGAATACTGGAGTGAGTTGCATGCCCTCTTCCAGGGGATCTTCCCAACCCAGGGATCGAACCTGTGTCTCATGTCTCCTGCATTGGTAGGTGAATTCTTTACCACAAGCATATTAACAGTAATAGGGAAGCCCATATTAACAGTAATAGGAGGATAAAAAAAATATTTCTGCTTTCATGTATTGCATACTCACATTACTTATTTCTGCAGTATTTCTTAGAGAAGGAACTTCCATAATTTATCATAATCTTAAGTCATAATATATTATAGCTCCTAACATCATAGACAGACTCTGTGTTTATAGTAGCTGAGATATTTCCTATATTTGAATTTTGTGAACATTAAAACATTTGGAGAGGAGGATGGGTCATTACAATTCATTTCACATTCTAATTTAAATGGCTTTAAATTGTTTATCTTCAAGAGTGTGCAGATCAGGCCATCAAGATTCTGCCAGATAATGGAAGCGCTAAGCCAGGTTCTTTTGTTATTTCATTTCATGAGTGGTTTGTTCTCTGAGGCTCCATTCTATGTCCTGGTTGAATACAGTCACTTTATTGTATTGAAACACTAAGATTAATTTTTATGTGCTAACTTATTTTATTGGCTAATTTATATAATTGTAATATTGTCAGATTTCTCCTTCAAGGACCTGGGGCTCAAGACACTGAGCAATGGTGAATCTATCTGGTCTTCCATTCTCCCTATCATCGTGCAGGGATGGCTGTAATACTGACTCTTTGTAATATTAAGAAAGAATAGTGTGGAGCCTCATTCAACAATGGGCATGGAATGAACTTTTGAAACCTAGATGCCTGGTCACTCCTTTGAGCTTCTGTGCTTCTTATTGGCTTAAAGGCCGTCTCTAGATTCTTGTGCCCTTTTACGATTGCCCCATAGAGAATGTTGTTTGTTAAATTCTGGACGAGATATGTGACCTGACCCCAAACTGTAGTTGACGAGAAAGAGTGGTTGCCTCTTCTGAAGCAATCTGACTGGAGGTGCAAGGTCAGCCTGTCCCAAAATTGGAGCTGTAAATGGACTCCCTGACTCACATCATGTCCTCTCCATAAGTTCAGTTCAGTCGCTCAGTCGTGTCTGAGTTTGCAACCCCATGAACTGCAGCATACCAGGCCTCCCTGTCCATCATCAACTCCTGAAGTTTACCCAAACTCATTCCATCGAGTCGGTGATGCCATCCAACCATCTCATCCTCCGTTGTCCCCTTCTCCTCTCTCCTTCAATCTTTCCCAGCATCAGGGTCTTTCCAAATGATCAGCTTGTCATGTCAGGTGGCCAAAGTATTGGAGTTTCAGCTTCAACATCAGTCCTTCCAATGAACACCCAGGACTGATCTCCTTGAAGATGGACTGGTTGGATCTCCTTGCAGTCCAAGGGGCTCTTAAGAGTCTTCTCCAATACCACAGTTCAAAAACATCAATTCTTCCCACGAGTCGAAACAAATATCAGGTTGAGAGTGTAGGTAAATACTGATGACCTTTTGGAGAGTGATTTCGACTCTTGTTTGAAGGACATTCCGCGACGATAGGGGACTTTTATACGAGAAAAGAAAGAATGCGAAAGATTTGGAACTATTTCTCCTTAACTCGGGAGAAAGTCTTGAGATTAGTCACACTTAAATGTCATTTCTCGGGGAGAAGTCAATCATTTTAATAATGG
>SJYC01117115.1:0-12020 GCA_006408675.1 Madoqua kirkii | reverse complement strand
GCTGGATCGCATCACTGTCTCAATGGACATGTCTGAGTGAACTCCGGGAGTTGGTGATGGACAGGGAGGCCTTGAGTGCTGCAGTTCATGGGGTCACAAAGAGTCGGACATGACTGAGTGACTGAACTGAACTGAACTGACACTTTCTTCTTGGTAATGTTCATCTACAAGACTTGATGAACCAGTCTTTTGGATCCACACCTATAAATAGGATCTCCTCATCTTTTCTTTAAATTTATGATCAAAAATCTTAAATGAGAGCCCCAACAACCACCAAATATTAACTAAACTGATTCTCAAAATGTAGTGCAGTTAAGAATTTCTAGGGGTACTTGTTTAAAATGTAGAGCTCCTGCCCAGGTGATACTGATGCAGGTATGAAGCTTATGGAGGTATGTGGTAGCTTGCTTCCAAGATGGCTGCATCAGTTCCTTCCCTCCTTGTCTGAGGATACCTTTCTTCCATCAAGAGATGGAGTCTTTTCTTCTACCCCTTTGAATTAGGCTGGCCTGTGGCTTTAATCAGGAGAGTACTGCAGAAGTTACAATATGGGAGTTTTGAGCTGGCAGATTCCACCTAATTTTCTTGAAATTCTCACTCCAGAAGAAGTTAGCTGCCATTGAGACATCCAGTCACCCTGAGACTACCATACTGTAAGGAAGCCCAAACCAGCCACTCTGGAGGCTATATGGGACACATGCCTGTCCAGTTCCAGGTGTCCCAGCCATCTGAGCACAGAGGCCACGTATGTGAGGGGAGTCTTCAAATAACTCTGTCCCCATTCACCATCAAACTAACTGCATAAGAGATCACAGATGAAGAACACCCTCCCCACCACCGCCACAGCTGAACTCTATTAACTCCAGAACCATGGAACACGATAGTAAATTAATAATGTTTTTTAAGCACCAGACTTTGGGACTATGCAGCCATAGGTAGACTTTCATGCAGGTCTCAATGTACAAACTTAGAGAAGTATAACTTTGATTATCAGTCAGACACTGGAGCACTAAATGTTCCCAGACTGTGGATAACTTTAAAAAAGGACACAAAAACTTTAGTCAATACTCCACTATCTAGAGCATTTCTAGCATTTTAATATCTCTGTGGTGTGTTCTAGCTCCATCCAATATCTTATCATGCTCTAGCTCTTGGCTTTGTCCTTACAGGAGATACGGAATTTTGGTAGCTTGTGGCTTCCACAGTCGTCTTGATTGTCTGTTTGATATAAAATCAATACTGGGTTATATGCTGGCAATTAAAGCAGATCACAGCATGTGCAAACACTTTTGCCATAGGTTTCCTTCCCCTACCAAGAAAGACACCAATTGTTAAAGATATATTATGTCCAGAGACAATGGCATGCTAACTCAGTCTCCCTTACCTGAGGTTTCTCATGGAAATTTCTCTGGAATACTAAGTGTAATAAGCTCTCACTACAATGCATATATATTGCTATCTTTAGGCAATATCCAGCTTCAAACAATTTCTAGAGGGCTGATGTCAGAATTTCTTCCTACCCTCCCTCTGACTTATGCTAGTGTTCCAAGAACAAGTATGGCTTTATCCATGTGGTAGGTTCTGTAGTTTACCTCCATTGTTCCAGAAGATGTTCTTCTGGATCAATCTAGAGAAGCAATTTACTCACAGATGTAAATGGGATCTTTTTCAGAATTAAGATTGTCCCAAGATAAGCTGCTGAAATGTAACCCAGAGAGATGGCACATCTTCTTCATCCACTCATCCACTGATGGGCACTTAGATTGTCTCCATATCTTAGCAACTGCAAATAATGCTGCAATAAACCTAGGGGTGCACACTAACCCTTGGAATTTGTGCTTTTGTTTTCTTCAGAAAAATACCCAGAAGTGGAATTGCTAGATCATATAATAGTTCTTGGCTTCCCTGATAGCTCACTTAGTAAAGAATTCACCTGCAATGCAGGAGATCCTAGTTGCACTCCTGGGTTGGGAAGATTCACTGGAGAAGGGATAGGCTACCCACCCCAGTATTCCTGGACTTCCCTGGTGGCTCAGCTGGTAAAGAATCCACCTGCAATACAGGAGACCTGGGTCTTGAGGGGGAAATTTGCACATGGTAAGCAGAGTACATCATGAGAAACACTGGACTGGAAGAAGCACAAGCTGGAATCAAGATTGCTGGGAGAAATATCAATCACCTTAGATATGCAGATGACACCACCCTTATGGCAGAAAGTGAAGAGAAACTCAAAAGCCTCTTGATGAAAGTGAAAGAGGAGAGTGAAAAAGTTGGCTTAAAGCTCAACATTCAGAAAATGAAGATCATGGCATTCTGTCCCATCACTTCATGGGAAATAGATGGGGAAACAGTGGAAACAGTGTCAAAGTTTATTTTTGGGGGCTCCAAAATCACTGCAGATGGTGACTGCAGCCATGAAATTAAAAGACACTTTCTCCTTGGAAGAAAAGTTATGACCAACCTAGGTAACATATGCAAAAGCAGAGACATACTTTGCCAACAAAGGTCCATCTAGTCAAGTCTATGGTTTTTCCTGTGGTCATGTATGATTGTGAGAGTTGGACTGTGAAGAAGGCTGAGTGCCGAAGAATTGATGCTTTTGAACTGTGGTGTTGGAGAAGACTCTTGAGAGTCCCTTGGACTGCAAGGAGATCCAACCAGTTCGAAGGAGATCAGCCCTGGGATTTCTTTGGAAGGAATGATGCTAAAGCTGAAACTCCAGTACCTTGGCCATCTGATGCGAAGAGTTGACTCATTGGAAAAGACTGATGCTGGGAGGTATTGGGGACAGGAGGAGAAGGGGATGACCGAGGATGAGATGGCTAGATGGCATCACTGACTCTATGGATGTGAGTCTGAGTGAACTCCGGGATATGGTGATGGGCAGGGAGGCCTGGCATGCTGCAATTCATGGATTGCAAAGATCAGACATGACTGAGCGACTGAACTGAACTGAACTGAACTGAAAGCTGTGGTTGCAGGTCTGAAATTGCAGTTCTCTGCTGGTTCCAATGGAGAGGGAAATGGCAACCCAATCCAGTACTCTTGCCTGGAGAATCCTATGGACAGGCGAGCCTCCTGGGCTACAGTACATGGGGTCACAAGGAGTTGGACACGACTGAAGCAACTTAGCATGCATGTTCGCACACCGATTCCAAATAAACTCATCTTTGCTGGAGAAATACCAAGTAGTCGACTATTTTTAGTCTGCACATATAACTGTAAGTAGAGAGTAAATCCCTGATACTTAGGGGGGAAAAAACCCATACAGAAAAGCTAATAATCAATTTCAATGTACAGATATTCTGTATTAAATATGTGAAGTGAAGTGAAGTCGCTCAGTCATGTCTGACTCTTTGCGACCCCATGGACCTTAGCCTACCAGGCTCCTCTTTCCATGGGATTTTCCAGGGAATAGTCCTGGAGTGACATTTCCTTCTCCAGGGGATCTTCCCAACCCAGGGATCGAACCCGGGTCTCTCGCGTTGTAGACAGATGCTTTACCGTCTGAGCCACCAGGGAAGTCTACCCAAAGAATTAATTTTACTAGTAAGTGGCACTTCTGAAAGCATTCTTTTAGAAGACAGGAGGCCTTTTAAAAGACAAAAACATGGTTTGTAAAGCATTCTCTTTGAAGACAGATAAATGCCTATGTTTTTACCAAAGCTCAAAGACAAAAAAACAAACCAAGCCAAAATGGTCATGGAAACATCATTTTGGGTGTAGTATAAGGAATGAAGAGAAACTTATGACTGAATTATACAGTGAACTTTCTCTCCAATATTTCTAGTTGTTAATCCCTGAACAATGTGAATAGACACTGAATAGTGTATAAATTGGCAGGGGGGTGGATGGGGGAAGACTGGATAGGAAAGGAGAGTAGATTTACCTCAATATATATTTAAAATCTAGGCATCCTTAGAGGCAGTAATGATCTTCTCTGGAAAAAAATTTACTAAGTTATGCTCAGAAAGTCTTGTAGGAACACTTGGCCTTAACTCCCTTCTCTGCTGACATTTGCTATGTTATCTGATCCATCCTTCAAAGGGATTTTTTTTTCTTCCTTCTCTCCCTGCGTATATGATCTCTTTATCTGTTAGGTTTAACCATTTTGATCTACAAACACCAATAATTTCATATATCACAACCTAGCAATTTATCAGGAACCATGTTACATATGTAACATTGCATATGTGTATTTCTAAACTTATTCATTTCTTTCAATTTAAATTCTTGTAGAAGAGTTGTTTGTAAATTGCATTACAAATTTTAATAAATAAGCAAGTTTATTCATGTTATTTAGGATCCAGTTAACTGACCAGGCAGACAGAATACCACTGGGAGGAGGGTGGGTTCCTCAAGTGTTTTTGCTTCTTCAGTTATAAGAAAAATTACTTAGCGTAATCATGACATATGGAGAAGGAAATGGCAACCCACTCCAGCGTTCTTGCCTGGAGAATCCCAGGAACGGGGGAGCCTGGTGGGCTGCCATCTTTGGGGTCGCACAGAGTCGGACACGACTGAAGTGACTTAGTTTAGCTTAATCATGACATAAATAATCACCTGCAGAAGGAACTGGAAACCTTATACATTTCATAGATGGAAAGCTATAATTCAACAAAACTCATATTTTAGCTTATAATAATCTTCAAAAAACAGATCAATTCAATCTTAATATCTGGACTCAGTCAACATACAACAGAATCCTTGGTAATAAGTCTTGAAAAGAGAAGCTAGTTTCCTTTCCTTCCTTCCTTCATTTATTCATTCAGTTGACATTTGTTATTTGCCTTTCTTGGGCTTCCCAGGTGGTGCTAGTGGTAAAGAGCTTTCTTGCCAATGAAAGAGACATAGGAGACATGGGTTTGATCCCTGGGTCGGAACGATTCCCTGGAGGAGGGCGTGGCAACCCACTCCAGTATTCTTGCCTGGAGAATCCCATGGACAGAGGATCCTGGCAGGCTACAGTCCATGAGGGTTGCAAAAGAGTGGAACAGGACTGAAGTGACTGCCTTTCTCATGCCTGGCACTATTCTATCAGTTGGGTTTACACTCATGTATAAGACAAGACTGTTCCCTTCTCTCACTGAATTCACTTTCTCTTCTAACCATATTGCCACTAGGAAGAGCGAGAATATTCTAAATACACATACAAACGCCTGCATAATGCTCTGTTGCTGGTCTTTTTCAAATTTGTGTTGGGACGGTCCCCTGGAGAAGGGAACGACTACCGCTCCAGTGTTCTGGCCTGGAGAATTCCATGGGCTGTATAGTGCATGGGGTCATAAAGAGTCAGTTGTGACAGAGTGACTTAAAAAAAAAAATCTTATTTACCTGACTAGAATTAGAAAAATAGTTGTAAAAAGCATATTGAACTTGGTCTACTTTCATACAATCTGGATTCTGTAATTCATTAAAAAATTTTTGAAATGAAAATTTAATAGTAATATTATTTTCAGCATGACTCTACATGTACATTCTGCCTCATGTATATTAAAAGAACTCTGATTATTCCCAGCTCTTTCGGTTAAAAAGAAATAGGCTCAGTGATCCTCAACCAGGGGTGATTTTGCCCTACTCCACACACCGCTCTTGCTTCTCCTCTTTGGCACCGAAGGACATTTGGCAATGACTGGAGACATAGCTGGTGGTCACTACCAGTATCTGGTGCACACAGGTCAAGGATGCTACTAAACAGCCTCCAATGCACAGTGTAGCTCACACTCTCCCTCCTCTCAAAAAGAAACCAAAACTTTCCTCCCCGAATTATCATTACTGCTGAGGCTGAGAAATCCTGCTCTCTCCTTTATTACAGATCATTTCATTCTCATGTTATTTTCCCTCTGTCTCCATACCTCAGTTTGAAAAGTTTAATTCCATTGGCTTATCCAACCATTCATTTATTTATATCTCTCCCAAAACCACTGCTAAGACATTGCAGGGGATACAAAGACACAGAAAATAGGATGTCTGATGTTTGATTTCTATCTGATTGCAAGAACCTACCTTACAGCTAACTGGAGAATGACTCGGCTTTCTGAAAAGGATGAGTGACCAATTAAAACATTCCTCTGGGTGATGATAACAGGATATCTTTTGTGCACTCTGCTCATCACTCCGATTCTCTCTAGCCTGGGGTGAATGCCATTTTGCCTGGTAGAAGTCTGGTTCTAAATTCTCTAGAAAATAAAAATGCAGTTCTATTGTTCAAATTGCATGAAAGGCAGGACCATGTGGGGGTGAGAAGGACAGAAAAATACTATCTTTTGTAATCATAATGTGGGGAATGTGGTGCTTAATAACAGGTTACAAAATAGATTTCTTAATCTAAAACGATAAAATTTCCTGAATAGTGGCAAGCTGATACCTCAGATCACAAACAAATAAGGCAATATTTATTCTCATTGTTTACCCTGGGATAGATTGAAACAGTAACCCTTACTTGTCTGCTGTTTATCACGTTTACCCTTTGACAATATATAGATCTTCCTTATAGGCATCAAAACGGTGATGAATCAAATAAAAAGAGAAAATAACATAAGAATTGTGTCATAACTGAATAGTCAAATATATGTGCTCTTTGTACTCATCTAAGAAAATATAGAAAATATAGGAATGCAGAAAAGTTAAGTATGAAAGAAAGCAAAGTTAGTGTTTTTCCATCAACAATCACAGCACACATACACTCCATGTATGAATGTATACACACATATGTATATTCAGTATTATCCAGAAACACCCATGTAATGAAGAGGTACCCTGCTTGTCTTTTCTTTAAAGAGCTGATTAAGTGGTTCACAGTAAAGCAGTGTGCTATTTGCTGTTATCCTTAATTTTCCTGATGATTCACCTAGAATATGGCTATCTATCTAGAAACAGCTAAAATTATCGGAACAATTTAGAAAACCCACTGAGCTAAAGTTGCACAGCATAGACTAAAAGAAGGGAGGAAGATCGGTGACTCAGGGGATTCTTAATGGAATTTTAAACCTTTCCTTTTCACGCTCCCTCAGCTTATGGATGAGGTGCCCTTGGATCCTTGCAAAGTGCTTCTTTAGACAATTATTACTTCACATTGTGGGAGGTAGTTAGCAGGTATGGTGTTTTAGGAGACAGGCAGGACTTGAGACCAGATTTCTCACTCTAGATTTCTGCTATGTAGAAAATCGACTTGACTAAGGGGCTGGTAGCATTTGCAGCCACTCTGCTCACCCTGGGAGGCCCGTTCCAGTGCTAACAAACTCCTCACTAAATCAGCCCCATGGTCTGAAGGAGGTTCTAAGACTCCACTGAAGGATCCAATGATTCCTCCCCAAGCAGCTTGCATCCCTAGGGAAGTGTCTGAAAAATGTCCCCCCATCCCCCACCTCCACAGTCACATAAGAGAATATTCCAGACTGGGAACTAACCCAGTACAAGGGTCATCATTTTCTACAAGTTCCCCACCTCCAAACAGCTCTCCAATTCATATCACAGCTTTTGAGTGATCACAAGATCTGGAATGGCTTGTGTATGCTGAGCTTAGTCACTCAGTCATGTCTGACTCTTTGTGAGCCCATGGACTGTTGCCTGTCAAGCTCCTTTGTCCATGGGATTCTCCAGGCAAGAATACTGGAGTGGATTGCCATTGCCCTCCTCCAGGGCTGGAATGGTATACACATTTCAAAATTGGAAATGAGGATACTGGGTAATTTTCCTAAAACAGATAATTATAAGAATTGGTGCAAAGTTTCCCCTTAAGCCCATACTCACCTCTGGGTTTCCTAGGCTCTGCCAATGAAAACTTGGCACATGCCATCTGCCTCTCCAAGGATTAAATCATGTGCCACTGCTGCTGCTGCTGCTGCTAAGTCGCTTCAGTCATGTCCAACTCTGTGCAGTCCCATAGACGGCAGCCCACCAGACTCCTCCATCCCTGGGATTCTCCAGGCAAGAATACTGGAGTGGGTTGCCATTTCCTTCTCAGCACATGCCACATCTCCTGAGAGGCGTTCAGGGTAGAGGTCAGGAATGAGGTACACTGTGCTCTGGGAAAAACTGGCAGAACAGGCCTTCAGATAGTTAAATTTTTTTAGAAGACTTTTATGAGCCCATTCTTGCATCTCCTCATATCTAGAAAAGCACTAAAATTATTAGCAGTGACATCTACTGCTGGTGACCCAGAGCAAGACTCTGCCAAAATGCCTGCTTGATGGCACACACCCGTCTTCACAAAACTCCTATATAACACTGATCTTCCCCTATATCTCTTTGGGGCTAGTACCTCAAAGTTATCTGAGATGCTGTCTCTAGGGCAATAGCCCTCATAAAACTTAACTCACAGCTCTCATGTTGTGCTTTTTTCAGTCAACATATGCCAGAGAAAAGATGCTGTTTCCAGTTTAGTGTTGCTATTATAGGGCCAAATTATCTCCAAATTAATCATGACCATGGACTTCAAGTGGGCCCAGCAGCGAAAATAAGACCAAGAAGGAGAAGGTTCTGGAGCAGTCCATGAGAAGCTATGGCCTCTGTGTAGTTACCCCCTCTGTAGGGTCCACAGCCAATACTTGGTGGTAAGTCTGGAGTCTCTGTTGGCCAGCAGGGCCAGCAGCAAAGAAGACAATCTTGAGGTGGTGTAGAGGAGAGGAAAAGCAAGGTGCATTCGATCTATCACCTCACAGAGCAATGACTCTCTGAGGAGACAAGCCACTGTCTTCTTCACCTGGAACTAAACAGAGATAAGACTTTAGGAAAGGGAGCTCCTAGCTTAACCAAGTTAACAATAAAACACTCAGCAAGAGATGACAGTCAAGCTCGAGAAAGACTGAAAAGGAATCATCGGATAAACAGTGGTGACCATAGCAAGAGCAAACGGGTGGCAGAATGGGAGCAACAGATTTCTTTGACCTTGGTTCATAAGGGATCAGCTGGAAAATGTTTTGAGAAGTTTTACTGTAGAGAGAGGCAAGGACATATAGTAAGAGCTGGGTAAGAAGTGGGACTAGGGGATATTTGTTTAAGTTGGAAGAAGAATAGTGTATTTGTACGCTAATGAGAATGCTGTAGTAGAGAGTGTGCATTTGATGTTGCAAAGTAACGGGCAAATTGCTGGAGCAATGGGTTTGGATAGAAAAGAAGAGAAAGTCTTCTCCGGCAGCCCAACAGTTAAGACTCCATGCTTCCAATGCAAAAGTTGCATGCTAAATCCCTGGTTAAGGAACCAAGATCCTGCATGCCTCGTGCAAGGTCAAAAAATAAAAATAAATATGATAACTATAAAAATAAATTTAAAATGAAAAAAAAAGAGAGAGAGGATCCAGGACTCTAGAGGCATGGCTCCTGGAGAAGGGTAAAGCATCTTGGACCTGCTCACCACCCCATGGCCTCCTCTATTGCCACCAGCCTGTCTAAGCCATCATGGTCTCCCACCAGGGTGACAGCAACAGCTCCTAAGTAGTTTCCCTGTTTCTTCTGCTTGCCAAGTCAGTACTCAGTTGCTCAGTTGTGTCTGACTCTTTGTGGCCCCACAGACTATAGCCTGCCAGGTTCTTCTATCCATAGGATTTCCCAGGCAAGAATATTGGAGTAGGTTGCCATGCCCTCCTCCAGGGGATCTTCCTGAGCCAGAGATTGAACCTACATCTCCTGCATTGCAGGTAGATTCTTTGTCATTGAGCTACTGAGATGCTTCAGCATCTTATTCACCTATAAATTCTCCTTAGCACAGCATTCAGAGTGATCCTTTTAAAATGTAGGTAAGACCAGGCCAGGACTGTGCTCCAAACCCTGTAATGGACCTCGCCTCACCAGGAAAGAAGTCAAAGTCTTTGTAAGGTACCTGGGGAATCTGGTTCTTCATTATGTCTATAATTAATTAACCAACCTCTCTCTTTGTCTCTTTTCTGAACCCCTTGACTTCTGGAAATCTCAGGATATGCTCCCCGCTGTCCTGCAGTTAAGGATCTTCACTCCAGCTTTTGCCTCTGCCAGGGACACTCCTGTCCCAGACATCCCACTATTTGACTCCCTCTCTTCCTTCAAGTTTTTGTCCACATCTCAACTTCCCACTGACCACTTGAAATTACAAACTTTGTCCCACCTTCTTATCCTCTTATTGTGCTCTCCTTTTTCTTTTTTCCCAAATATCTACCTTCTAATGACGATGTAATTCACTTTCCTTCTATCTGCAGCATGTTGCCTCTCCTCCAGATAGAATGTGGCTTCCATGAGGGTCTATTTCATTAGTGTATCTCTAGCTCCTAGAACTGTGCCTGAAACATAGCAGTCAAGATATTTGTAGGATGAGTTAACAAATCTATCTAACAGAAAGCCCCTAGTGAGCTCACTGAAGATTTCTGAATGAGAAATCAGAAACTGCCTCTCTGCGCCAGATAAACATTTCCTCTCTGTAAACCTCATCAGGGGTGTGTCTGCTAAACTGTCACAAATTAGTTTGAAAGCTAAAAGGAGTGTATGATATTTTTATCTACCTGTTTTGCATTCAATGAAAAGCACATTCAACAATTACATACTTGTAATAACCATCACAGGTGCTCAGCAGTTACAGGCTTATCCTTTCATTCAGTTAAACCACACCAGCAATGTGAAACAGGCACCATCATCCTCATTTAACTGGTAAAGGAAATGGAAATCAGAAGACTTAAGTGTCTTGCTCAGATCCTTACAAAATTAGTAAACAGAGAGAGGCAGATCTTAATTATAGACTTTCTTTACCTTCCATTGGAGATGCTTCCCAGCTTGCTTATATTATATGGAGAAATATCATGTTGCATCAAATATGGCTATTTTAATGTTGAGGGGATTTATAAAATTCACTTTGGTATTTAAGAGGCTTCATGTCAAATTTTAACTAAATATCTTTATCTATATTCATTCATCTATTTATGTATCTTTCTAGCTATATATATGGGCTTCTCATGTGGCACAGTGGTAAAAGAATCCATCTGCCAATGTGAGAGACACAGGAGATGCAGGTTTGATCCCTGGGTTGGGGAGATCCCCTGGAGTAGGAAATGGCAACCCACTCAAGTACACTTTTCAGGAAAATTCCAGGGACAGAGGAGCCTGGTGGGCTACAGTCCATGGGGTTGGAAAGAATTAGACATCACTGTGCTCAGTTGTTCAGTCATGTCTGATTGAACATATATATATACATATATCAGTTCAGTTCAGTTCATGTGCTCAGTAGTATCCGACTCTTTGCTACCCTATGAATTGCAGAACAATAGGCCTCCCTGTCCATCACCAACTCCCAGAGTTCACTCAAACTGATGTCGATTGAGTCAGTGATGCCATCCAGCCACCTCATCTTCTGTTGTCCCCTTCTCCTCCAGCCCTCAAACCCTCCCAGCATCAGGGTCTTTTCCATTGAGTCAGCTCTTTGCATGAGGTGGCCAAAGTACTGGAGTTTCAACTTTAGCATCAGTCCTTCCAATGAACATCCAGGACTGATCTCCTTTAGGATGGACTGGTTGGACCTCTTTGCAGTCCAAGAGACTCTCAAGAGTCTTCTCCAACATCACAGTTCAAAAGCATCAACTTTTCAATGCTCAGCTTTCTTCACAGTCCAACTCTCACATCCATACATGACCACTGGAAAAACCATAGCCTTGACTAGACAGATCTTTGTTGGCAAAGTAATGTCTCTGCTTTTCAACATGCTATCTATGTTGGTCATAACTTTCCTTCCAAGGAGTAAGCGTCTTTTAATTTCATGGCTGTAATCACCATCTGCAGTGATTTTGGAGCCCCCCAAAATAGTCTAACACTGTTTTCACTGTTTCCCCATCTATTTGCCATGGAATGATGGGATCAGATGCCATGATCTTCGTGTTCTGAAAGTTGAGCTTTAAGCCAAATTTTTCACTCTCCTTTTTCACTTTCATCAGAGGCTTTTGAGTTCCTCTTCACTTTCTGCCATAAGGGTGGTGTCATCTGCATATCTGAGGTTATTGATATTTCTCCCAGCAATCTTGATTCCAGCTTGTGCTTCTTCCAGCCCAGCATTTCTCATGATG
>SJYC01117111.1:0-43969 GCA_006408675.1 Madoqua kirkii | reverse complement strand
TCCATGGGATTTTCCAGGCAAAGTACTGGAGTGGGGTGCCACTGCCTTCTCCGGCCACAGTGTTCTAACAACTCTCTACTCTAGGACAGAACCTGGAACTGAATGGCCTTACAGTGTAGAGGATAATGGTGAGACTGCAAAACTGTCACCCTAACTGTGCCATGTTGCTATGGGTTTAGTGCCCCCACTGGGCAGTTGGTTTCCCTTGATTCCATTACCACCACTTGGCAGCCTTCTGATAATTAAAATGACAGGATATTGAAGTGGGATGGGGGGATGGGGGGGACTGGGGAGCCTCTGCACAAATTTATCCCAACTGGAGAGTGCGCCCCACTTTGACTTGAGTCATTAATTAGCATCCTTAGGGCTGAGTTCAGCCAAGGACAAGTCTTGAACTATCATCTAAAGACAACATTTCTCCTTCTGAGCCACTGGGATATGGTGAAGACTTTGCCAAAGGGTCTTGCCAAGATTCAGGTGTTGGATCTCCCTGGTTTTCTCCGTGTCACCATTCTAATTCCAGTTCCTTTAATAAACATGTGACCTTTTGACCATTCCATTGTTTCAGTTTTGAAATTAGTAACTGAACAAAAATGACTAATAATTCCTCCACTCAGAAGATGGACAAGTCTTTCTGCTGATTTTGGGCTGCATAAGGCTCCTTAGCTCTCTCTTCCATGATTTAGATGACAATGGGAAAAGCTTCCAGAAAAGTTATTAGAAAGTGGAATAGTGAAATTCATAAAGATTTTGTACCAGCTTTTGAAAGAGAAAAAAAGTTTCCCATATAGGCTGAGTAGGAGGGATATTATAGAAATTACTGTAGAAGAAAAGAGAAGATTGTGAATAAAATATGGTCTACAGTTGCAGAGATTACCTTGAAGATGAAAAAGAAATTATGCTCTTCTGAATTAAGAACAGAAAAGGGAGCTTTAGGAAAGGAAAAATGAGCTTTTTGGAAAAAGGAGCTTTGAGTATATGAAAGTATTAGAGTGGTGTTTTAGTTTTCTATGCATGCTATGACAAATGGTCACAAGCTTAATAACTGAAAACAACACAAATTTAGTCCCTTATAGTTATGGAGCTAAGAAGTCTGGTTGGGTCCCTTTGAGCTAATAGCATGGCAGGGCTGTATTTTCCTGGAAGCTTTAGGAGAAAATATGTTTCTTTGCTTTTTCCACCTTTTAAAAGTGTTCACATTCCTGGCTCATGGCCCCCTCCCTACCTTTTCAAAGCCACAGCAACCAGTTGAGTTTTTCTCACATTACATCACTCTGACCCTCCTCTGTCTCCTTTCTCATTTAAGGACACTTATTACCTTGACCTCATCTGAAAAATCAAGGATAATTTTGCTAAAGTCATTCTTCACAACCTTAACTCCATCTGCAACCTAATCCCCTCTTGCCATATAATGTAACATAGTCACAGACTTTGGAGATTAAGATATGGACATCTTTGGAAGATCATTATTCTGCTAACCACAGGTACAAAACTGAGGAAACTTGTGTAGAGTAACTTGTTTTTATTAATGAAACTAAAGACTTAATTATTTTCTCAAGTTAAAAAAATAAAAAAGAATGAGGCTGGGGTTATCTTCATCTTCAAGAATCTAAAAAAAGCACACACCACCTGCAGCAGCTTGGGCAGGCATTCACTGTCTAGCCTGACATGCTAGCATTAACTCTATACCCCGGTATAAAGACCATTATGCTTACCTGTGATGGGTTAGTTCCTTATTTATACTTTCTCATTTAACACCTGTTTCTCCCTTAGACTGTAAATAACATAGTGGGGGTGGGAGGAGATTATGTCTATTTTGTTCACAGTTGTATCCCTTGCATCTAGCATACATTAATAGGCTCTAAGTGAGTATTTGTTGAGAAATCTAAATAAATCCTACTGGACAGTAAGACATTTCCAGGCTTGTAAGATGAAAATGGTTTTACTTGTAAGACTCAAGAGCTTCCACAATAAGTTTAGAGCAGGGTTTCCCCCCATACGGTTCAAAGCCTCTCCTAAGCCCACCATGCTTGTGGTCTGTCTCCCCTTGATCAACATATACTGTTCCAGATTAGTCCTGGGCAACTAAAGACTTGCTAAGATGATGTTTATCTTCATATCTGGTGGCTCAATTTTCTTACTGGAGTCCAAACCCCCGATTTCAAAGTCCTGGAATAGACTCTTTTTTTTCCAAAAGTACCCAACAGCTTGTCCCCAAGACAGAGATTATGTTTAACAGCTTTACTGAGGTTATAATTGAAATACAAAACACTGTATTTCAGTTGTTTAAAGTATACCATATGATGAGTTCTGACAAACATGTCCACTCCTGATTGGGTGATAAACATATCCATCACCTCCAAAAGTCTTTTACTGCTCCTTTGGGTTTTCTTCTTCTTTACTTTTTTTGTTGTTCTTAGCTTTTATGGTGATGAGAACACTTGATTTGAGATCTACCCCCTTAATGTATTTTCAAATGTACAAGATAATATTGTGAACTATAGGCATGATATTACACAGCAGATTTTATAGTGGGATCTCAGAGACAATGCTTTTCTTCTTCCAGTCTATAATTTGAGCCACGAGATGCTCATTGCAGGGTTTTGGAGCAGCATCTTTCACAGGCCCTTCTGTCTCTTTTCTCCGGATGAAGTCATCCTTGAAGGATCGAGGTCGCCCTGACTCCAGAGCGCCTCTTGGGGACAATGTTTAATCAACAACAGTCATTACCTCATATTAAATTCCAGCCACAATACTATGTGCAATCTGGTCATGAGCCTCGCAATTCAAATTCCAGTGACTTGGATTACATCATTCTGAGCTACATAGTTTCTTCAGACATGAAGTTGGCTCTCCGGACACACTGAGATCAGGGAGCTTGCTAAGGGTTGCTTTTCTACTTGGAGTAATAGATCTGTGCTTATCTGTCCAGGTCTTTTTGTGCTTATCTAGAAAAATGAGACCATGAACATGGATTTGGAGTATAGTCTGTGATAATCCAAAGTAATAAAGGTGAATCAATCTTTAGTGATTTAACCTTTAATCATATAAGATATTTTAAGAATTTAAGTAGCTTAAAATATTAAATATATAATGTTCATTTAATTTTGCTCATTAGAAGGTAACTCCATCCAGAACCCCATCAATTCTGATAAGAGATGTATGAGAGCTTATGAGTCTTAAAAGGAAGAACTTCATCAACCACTGAGGAGAAATAATGGTTTCTTATCTCACTCCCTACAACAGAGAAAATTCTAAATAAACTGAAGAACTAGACATAAAGTTAAAGAATATAGAAAAATGGAAACAAATATTCATCAAACATTTAAAAGAAATGTCTACATGTGGATGCAACAAGAGAAATTACAAAATAAAAGATTGAAAGTCTTTATCCACATAAAGCACTTAAACACCTCTAACTTAAAAACAGAAAAGAGTCAAACAGCACTTTGGAAGAAAGCATTGCTAAACCAGAAAGGATGATTAATTTTTATATATAAAGGGCTAACATATTTTAGGAAGAAAGGCAGCAAGATCTGATAGGAAAGAGAGCAAAAGATGAGAATACCTTGGGACTCTTGGAACAGAGTTCTGCCCTTAGTGACATTTCAGCCCCATGGAGAAAGAAAGGCTCAGATAGAGAAAAGAGACACAGAAAATAAAAGGAATGCTAAAATATACATGGGGCTTTTCTGATGACTAAGCATATACAGAATCCATCTGGAATGCAGGAAGCATAGGAGACCTGTGTTCAATTCCAGGGTCGGGAAGATCCCCTGGAGGAGGAATATGGCAACCCACTCCAGTATTCTAGCCTGAATGGCATAGAAAATAGTTTTGGAAGTATTTGATATCATTATAATACCACTGCTGATAAGAATTTGGCAAATAAGCCTTCTTATACATTGCAAATAGGAGTCAAATTGTTACCATTTTTTAAAAACCAGAATGCTCATTTATTAATTGACCATGAGAAACAGAACTGTCAGGAGTTCCAAATATTATTCTGACTTAGCACACCGTCCCTTTTAGGCACTGGAGTTGTCTGGATTGTTACCACATTTTTGGACAGAAATTTTTCAAATTATATTAAGAATTCTAATGTAGGAACTCTAAATTCATATTCTTCAATTCTGTTATTATTTTTCTGGGCACTGAATCAAAAGAAAAGATTTTGTGTCCAGGAAAAAAAATTATAGACAAAGATTTTCATAATACCATTAGTTATTATAAAAGGAGCAAAAGATTGGAAGAAACTTAAATGGCCAAATTATAGAGACATTATGGTTCCTCACCTTCATAAAATATTATACATCCATGAAAGATAATTTTCATGAAAAGTATTCTATTGAGCAAATATTTGAAATCTAAAATTATATAGATACTAAAGTTAAAAGTCCTTCTAGTCAAGGCTATGGTTTTTCCAGTGGTCATGAAAAAACCATGGCTCCTTCAGGCTCCTTCAGTCTACATGGATGTGAGAGTTGGATGGTGAAGAAAGCTGAGTACCAAAGAATTGATGCTTTTGAACTGTTGGAGAAGACTCTTGAGAATCCCTTGCACTGCAAGGAGATCCAACCAGTCCATCCTAAAGGGGATCAGTCCTGAGTCTTCATTGGAAGGACTGATGTTGAAGCTGAAACTCCAATACTTTGGCCACCTCATGTGAAGAGTTGACTCATTCGAAAAGACCCTAAGGCTGGGAAGGATTGGGGGCAGGAGGAGAAGGAAACAACAGAGAATGAGATGGCTCGATGGCATCACCAACTCAATGGACATGGGTTTGGGTAGACTCCAGGCATTGGTGATGGACAGGGAGGCCTGGTGTGCTATGATTCATGGGGTCACAAAGAGTCAGACATGACTGAGTGCCCGAACTGAACTAAAAATTATAAGTGTAATAAATGAGCCCTACCTAAATATGAAAATTTTAGCAGAAGTGGTGCTTTGATATCACCATTGTGGTGATGTTATTGTTTATAATAATTCACTTGGTTCATAACTGTAAGATGGTTATACCTCCCTGGCCTCCTGGCTCTAGGTTTAGCCATGTGACTTGGCTTTGACCAGTGAAAATGTGCAGATGACATTAGTAGTAAAGAACCCACTTGCCAATGCAAGAGATATAAGAGACATGGGTTTGATCCCTAGGTCAGAATGATACCCTGGAGGTGGGAATGACAACCTACTTCAGTATTCTTGCCAAGAGAATCCCATGGACAGAGGAACCTGACAGACTACAGCCCATGGGGTTGCAAAGAGCTGGACACAACTGAAGCAACTTAGCACAGTGAAATGTGAATAGACATGCATGCTCTCTATCCCAGGAGAAGCTCTGATGAAATTGCATCATTGGATCAGCCTTTTGCACTTCTGCCCTCTACCATGAGAACAGCATGTCCCAAACAGGGACTGCTCCTTCAGCCTGCATCCCCTATAACGTGATCCAGAAATCAATGTATAATTATGAGTCACTGAAGTTTTAAATTCTTTGACTCCTCAGCAAAGGCTGATTAATATAGAAACTGTGTATTTTTTAGAATACTGTATTTTCAGAAATTTATTAGTAAGCATTTAATGATTTTCAAAGTTTCAAATATAAATAAGTACCTCTGCCTGAAACTTAAGGACAGGCCTAGAGGGAAATGAAAATTGCTATTTTCAAACAAAATGGAGGATCATGTCTATGTACCATGGGAATTATCACGACCAGTCCTGAGGAATAAAAAAGAATTTCAGTTAGATTCAATAACTTTTTTTCACTCTTCAACTTAGTTTACTTTTTGTTTTTATTTTTGAAAACAAAAAGGAAAGCTATCTGGGACAGACAGAGGAGAATGAACTATGAAGATCCAGATTCGGAAATAATATCCTTCTAAAGTACAAGCTTTCCTTCCCTATCTTGATCTTATTCTTTCCAGTTAATGTTTTCGTTATCTCAGAATAACAGGAATCAGCTCTGCTGCTATTATGCCACCAATGAGTGCAGTGGCTTTTCACATTGGCAAGGGTAACAGCAAAGGACTCCTAATGTTGAAAGTACAAAATGCGTCATTAATAAATAGCAACAAATAATACTCAAAATGTCCATTGGAGACAGTATTTTTCTTGTTCCAGAAATGAGAGTAAGAATCTGTCAATAAACTCACTATTGCCAATATCTAAAATAGTGTAACAGATTTTTATCTTAGGGGAAATAAAGAGATTTCTTTTAATGAAGGACAACCCAAGACTCACATTTTGGCACTGGTTTAAGAAAAGACATTGAGAAGTGAACCACGAGTTCCTTGGCAAACATGAGGATAATCACTTCATCATCAGTTGATACTAACAAATACTGGAATGTATGTATTTATTTAATAAAATGTCATTTTGCATCTGTTGAATCTCAAAGTACCAGGTGAAGAAGTTAGACACATATTCCACTTTCAGAACCTTCAGAGACTAATGATCCTAGCCTTCATCAGCCATATAATTGAGTGGGGGAAAAGTCAAAACAGCATGTAACTAGGGAAAAAAAGAGTTGCTGTGGGAAAACACAGCAGAAGAAACTCGGTGAGAGTAAGAGTGAGTCCAGGACGGCTTTTCAGAGGAAATAAAGATTAAGTTCCTTTTCAAAGGGTCCATAGGAGTGATCCAGGATAACAGGAAGATGAGGACACAATGATAGAGAAAGATCTTATAACCAAAAGTAGGGTCTGGCTGCTCGCTGCTCTAAAGGAATAAAGAGGCAAGGTTGGTGGAGAGAAGAATTTGCTTTGTTTCTGATGCTGGCAATGAAGGTGAGAGAGGGTGGATTCCTGTCTAAAGACCGACTCCCCAGTACTGACAACAAGTAGGCAAGAGTTTTCACAGCCAGAGGGAGGGTGCTACGTGCAGAAACAGCACAGGGAGCTCTGACAGTTACCTTGACATTGGGCATGAGGTGATCTGACCATCATCATCTTGATTGTTTTAGGTACAGTTAATCTTCAGTTCCAGGTTGATTTGTCTCCATTTCTTTGAGGCCAGTTCTCAGAATTGTGGCAGCTTATGTCATGGCTACAACCTGGTCATCATGTACTCCTTCTTCCACCTTGTAGGGGTTTCAGTATCTACAAAACAGCTCACAGGATATGACTCAGAATACTATCTATAGCCCTCAAGAAGGAACTAAAAGTCCTTGACTAGTTCAGTGTTAGTGAGGGATGATCAAGAGAGCAGGCTGGATTGTTGGCAGAGTCTGGACCATTCAGGGCCTTCACTCATGTAAAGCAGTTGGGACTTTGTCATAAAAAAGAATGGAATGCCAATCAAAAAATTCAAGCAGAAACATTAAAGATCATATTTATGTCTCAGTGAGTTCACTTCAATTAATATGGCAATAAGTGGGCCATCACAGTAGAGTCCAGAAAAGAAATGATGTGTCCAGAAGTGGAGTGAAGGCAGGAAAGATGAAAAGTAGATGATTCAAGATATACTTAAAGGACAGTATCAATTGTACTTACTGGATCAACCAGCTCACTCCTGTTGCTTTGTCATTATACTCCCCATTATCACGTTACAATTTGACTTCCCAGATACTCTTCTCACTGGGAGAAATGACCCCCGCCCAGCTGATTGCTATATTTAGACAAGTAGATTTCTTGTTGCTGCTGCTACTAAGTTGCTTCAGTCATGTCCACCTCTGTGCAACCCCATAAATTGCTCCCCTGTCCCTGGGATTCTCCAGGCAAGAACACTGGAGTGGGTTGTCATTTCCTTCTCCAATGCATGAAAGTGAAAAGTGAAAGTGAAGTCACTCAGTCATGTCTGACTCTTAGGGACCCCATGGACTGCAGCCTCCCAGGCTCCTCTGTCCATGGGATTTTCCAGGCAAGAATACTGGAGTGGGTTGCCATTGCCTTCTCCAGTAGATTTCTTATTACCTGCTAATAAGTTATATTTCTAGTTAGACACTTCAGATTCTTGGGTGCTTATTTAGTAAGTTTAAATCAGGATTCCCAAGTTTGAGGAACTCTAGAACTCCAACAAGATAGTCTGGTTCTGTAAGACCAAGAGTTGATTTCTTAGATTGGAAATTCGCCTAAGTCTGGCCATCACGTGAGTCCTCTAGGCAGGGGCTCTGCCACACACACCTACATCATTGGGTACCATCCTTAAACTTCTATTGAGGCCTTGAGCCATTAATTAGTGCTAGTCTCATATAGTTCAGAGAGCAAGAATAGTACAAGGAGATAAAGCAGCTGAATGTTAGAAGAAACTTCATTAAAGTAGACCAATGATGAATTGAAGTTCCTCCAGATCTTGAATGCTTCCAGTCATGGTTCCATAACCATCAAGACTATTGAGAAATGTCAACCACAAGCTGGGTCTAGAGAGGGGAAAAGATCACTAGGGTAGGTGCACAGGCTATCTTAAAAAGGAAGATTTATGCCATCATATCAGTCCCTGGATGTAGGGAAAGACTTAGGACAGGAGGAGAAGGGGATGACAGAGGATGAGATGGCTGCATGACATTATTGACTCAATGGACATGAGTCTGAACAAACTCTGTGAGATGGTAAAGGACAGGGAAGCCTGCCTGCTATGCTTCATCCATGGTGTCACAAACAGTTGGACACAACTTAGCAACTGAAAAACAACAATCCACTCAAGGCCTCAATGCAAACAGCTTCATAAGTAAATTTTATCATCCCTCAATCATTTTACATTTTTTTGATTTTGCAAGTAGCAATGTCATTTGAGATAATCCGTAAATAATTGTTTAAGACTTGCTTTCAATCACTGTTACATGTATTTCCTGTACATGGCTGAGCGGCTCAAAATACAAATCCATCTAAATCAATCACTCCTAGGACTTCCCTTGTGGTCCAGGGTTAAGAACCCATGCTGCCAATGCAGGGGGCATGGGTTTGATCCCTAGTTGGGGAACTAAGATCCCACATGCCACATTGTCAAAAAGATTGTAAATCAATAACTCCCATTATACTCAATGCATTAGGAATGTTTCCTTCATACTATTTTCATCATTTTCAGTTATATATTTGTCAAATAACTTTCTTTAAGACTCATTTATTCCACTAGGCTTGTTTTGCTCATTACTGTACTCTCAGTGTCTGGTATCTGGTAAGCACTCAATAAATCTGTATTGGTTAGTTGGTTGGATGACTGATTGCATGGGTTAGAAAGTCAGATTATATGACTATAAAAGTCTGTGGTTTTATGATAGCCCATATTTCTGCAGATAAAGATTTCTATGCAGTCTAGATGATCCTGATGGATTTTATCCTGCTTCCCCACAGTGAGAAATATACTGTGAATAAAGCAAAAGCTCTGAGAAGTTAAATAGCTTTCTGTAGATCACACAATCATGGTTCATCAACTTTGGGGCTGGACTAGCTCCATGGCTTATTAAGTGTATGACCGTGAACAAGCCACCTAAAGTCTCTGTGTGCTGGGTTTCTCATTCATAACTTGAGGATAACTGAAGTCCCTCCTACCCTGTGGGATTATTCCAGGATGTAAAGTCCTTTGGAGAGTGTCTGGCACACAGGAAGTGTTACATGTATGTGAGGTATTATTATACATAATTGAGAATGATCTTGTCTTTCTGATTCCTAGGATCATGAGTCCAACTTGTTATTCAACACAGGTAAAAGGTCACTTTCTGTGCTAGCCAAGAGTCTAGATCTTGAGGATGCAAAACCGATTTAGACAGAATTGAAGGGAATGAATTCTAGGAAAGAAAAATAAGTCAGAAGACAGATATCATCATGACATTATGATAAATATTGCTGCTGAACTAAACATCAAATGCTCCAGGAGTATAGATAGCAAAATGACCAGTTTTGTTGGAGGTCAGATGAGGACAACTTCATGGAAAAGTTGTCATCTCAGTGGGCCATAAAGGATGAATGAGTTAGGTGGGTACAGCAGATTCATATTTAAGACACCCCTTCTTCCCTAACAATAGAAACTTAGATTTTCAAAAACCTCACAGGGATCCCTGAGGAACAGATCTCCTCTACACTAGTCCCCGTGGGATATATCAGGATTGATTTAAACCAGTCTTAGTACTATCTGTCCTTTTAGCCATCAAAGGGTTCAATCTGTCACATTAGATGTGTAGAAAAGCAACCCTTCCTGAGCTAAGCAGACAGCACCTTATAAGTAGAAGGTGACTGTTTGCTTTTCCCTTCCTCCATCTGTATGGTACACAGATACAATGCTTGGAAGGAGATACAGCAGAGGCAAAAGCCAACGGGCCTCAGAGGAAGAATCAGGGAGATGGAAGGAGCCTTCATCCCCAGCCTCATCCCTGTTCCAGAGCAGCCTGGAACGCCCTGCCTTTAGTCTTGCAGAAAAATACACACCCTGATTTGTTTAAACCACTGTGGTCAAGGGTCAAGTTCTCTGTTACTTAACAGTTGAAAGCATTCCTAACCCAAAGAAGCAAAATTAGAGATGTATTTCAAGCAGAGCAATGTCTGTGCTCCAATATTTTGGCCATCTGATGTGAACAGCCAGTTCATTAGAAAAGACCCCGATGCTGGGAAAGATTGAAGGCAGAAGGAGAAGGGGGATGACAGAGGATAAGACAGCTGTATGGCATCACAGACTCAATGCACGTGAGTTTGAGAAACGCTGAGAGATAGTGAAGGACAGGGAAGCCTGGCGAGCTGCAGTCCATGGGGCTGGAAAGAGTCGGACATGACTGACTGAACAACAATGTCTATGCAGAGGGTCTGTTTTGCCGATAGGTAGAACATGAGCTTAGAAAGGCAGGAGTGAGCATGGATCACAGAAGAGAGACGAGATTGTGACACGGCAGGAAATGAGGTTAAAAGTGAAAGCCCTGGGATATTTTGTTTTTGAATTTGGAGTTGTAGCTTACTGATAATTACAAGCCAACAGGGAAATGTATGCAGTTAAGTGACATGCTCAACATTGCTTCCCAGGTGGCTGCCAAGCAGGAGACCTGGGTTGGATCCCTGGGTTGGGAAAATCCCCTGGAGAAGGAAATGGCAACCCACTCCAGTCTTCTTGCCTGGGAAATCCCATGGATAGAGGAACCTGGCGAGCTACAGTTCAAGGGATCAAAAAGAGTCAAACACAACTCACTGATTAAACCATCACCACCAAGCTTCTGCAGGACCCTCAACTTAGCAAAGTCACAGTATTCTTATATACAGCATTCTTAATAATATAATTATTTTAGGTTATTTAACACACAGTTCAGTTTAATCACTCAGTCATGTCCGACTCCTTGCAACCCCATGAATCGCAGCACGCCAGGCCTCCCTGTCCATTACCAGCACCCGGAGTTCACTCAAACTCATGTCTATCAAGTTGGTGATGCCATCCAGCTATCTCATCCTCTGTCATACCCTTCTCCTCCTGCCCCCAATCCCTCCCAGCATCAGAGTCTTTTCCAGTGAGTCAACACTTAGCATGAGGTGGCCAAAGTATTGGAGTTTCAGCTTGAACATCAGTCCTTCCAATGAACACCCAGGACTGATCTCCTTTAGAATGGACTAGTTGGATCTCCTTGCAGTCCAAGGGACTCTCAAGAGTCTTCTCCAACACCACAGTTCAAAAGCATCAATTCTTCAGCACTCAGCTTTCTTCACAGTCCAACTCTCACATCCATACATGACTACTGGAAAAACCATAGCCTTGACTAGACGGACCTTTGTTGGCAAAGTAACGTCTCTGCTTTTGCATATGCTATCTAGGTTGGCCATAACTTCTTTCCAAGGAGTAAGCATCTTTTAATTTCATGAATGCAATCACCATCTACAGTGATTTTGAAGCCCCCCAAAATAAAGTCTGACACTGTTTCCACTGTTTCCCCATCTATTTGCCATGAAGTGATGGGACCAGATGCCATGATCTTCATTTTCTGAATGTTGAGTTTTAAGCCAACTTTTTCACTCTCCTCTTTCACTATCATCAAGTGGCTTTTGAGTTCCTCTTCACTTTCTGCCAGAAGGGTGGTGTCATCTGCATATCTGAGGTTATTGATATTTCTCCCGCAATCTTGATTCCAGCTTGTGCTTCTTCCAGCCCAGCGTTTCTCATGATGTGCTCTGCATATAAGTTAAATAAGCAGGGTGACAATATACAGCTTTGATGTACTCCTTTTCCTACTTGGAACCAGTCTGTTGTTTCATATCCAGTTCTAACTGTTGCTTCCTGACCTGTATATAGGTTTCTCAAGAGTTACATACCACTTATTATATGAGAGGAAGTTCCTAAGTGCTTTATAAATACTGCTAAATTTAATCTTCATGTTTAACCCATAAATACTATTACCATTCCTGTTCTATAATATTGCCTCATTTATTATTATAATTGTTGTGGGAATTAATTGAAAACCACACTTGGAAAATACTTAACACAGTGTCTGACATGTTGAAAATCCTTGGTAGGAAATTAACTTCTGCTATTGCTTTCTTTTTTCATTTTTCCTGTTGAAATTGTTACAGAAAAAATTCTTTTCTCTTTTTTTTTTCTTACACTCAAATGGTAAATAGTAGTACAGAAACCTCGTATTTCTTTTATTTTTTTTGTCCACCTTTGAGATGAGATGGTCAGGTTTATTGCTGGATAAATTACGTACAGTAAATTTCACCCTTTAAATGACTGATGAGTTTAGACAAAAGTGTATTGCCATGTCTCCATCACCACTTTGGAATACTTTGTCACTTATTTCTACCACCCCCAAAAGTTCCCTCTTGTTTTGCTGCAAATCAGTACTTTCCCCAATCTCAGCCCCAGCAAGCACTGATCTGATTTTTCCCCTAAAAAGTTTTTACTTTTACAAAATGTTATATAAACGGAACCATACAGAGTGGATTATTTTGTTCTGACTTTTTTCACTTGGCAGAATGCTTTTGAGGTGTTGTTGCATTATGTGCAGTTCATTCTTTTATGGCTAGTATTATTCTAATATACAAATGTACAAGTCCTTTATTAAATACATCACTTTCAAATATTTTCTCCTAGTCTGTAACTAATCCTACTCTGTCCTCAGAATGTCTTTCAAAGAGCAGTAATTCTTAAAATTAATTAATTTATTTTAATTGGAGGCTAATTACTTTACAATATTATGGTGGTTTTTGCCATAGATCGACATGAATCAGCCATGGGTGCACATGCGTTCCCCAATCCTGAACCTCCCTCCCACCTCCCTCCCCACCTCGTCCCTCTGGGTTGTCCCAGAGCACCGGCTTTGAGTGCCCTGCTTCAATTTCAATGCCCTGCATAGAACTTGCACTGGTCATCTGTTTTACATATGGTTATATACATGTTTCCGGAGAAGGCAATGGCACCCCACTCCAGTACTCTTGCCTGGAAAATCCTATAGATGGAGGAGCCTGGAAGGCTGCCGTCCATGGGGTTGGGAGGGTCAGACGTGACTGAGCGACTTCACTTTCACTTTTCACTTTCATGCACTGGAGAAGGAAATGGCAACCCACTCCAGTGTTCTTGCCTGGAGAATCCAGGGACGGGGGAGCCTGGTGGGCTGCTGTCTATGGGGTTGCAAAGAGTCGGACACGATTGAAGTGACTTAGCAGCATGTACATGTTTCAATGTTATTCTCACAAATCATCCCACCCTCGCCTTCTCCCACAGAGTCCCAAAGTCTGTTCTTTACATCTGTGTCTCTTTTGCTGTCTTACATATAGGGCTGTCATTACCGTCAGACTCCACTGTCCATGGGATTTCCCAGGCAAGAGTACTGGAGCGGGGTGCCATTGCCTTCTCCGGAAACATGTATATAACCATTCTTTTTCCAGGGGAACTTACCAACCCAGGGACTGAACATGTCTCCTCCATTGGCTGGCATTGTAGGCATATTCTTTACCATCAAGCCATGGATAGTTTGTACTTCTTGTAGTACTTCTTTGTAACTCTATGTCATAAGATTTTCTTCTATATTCTTTTACTGAAGGCTTATGGCTTTATGGAATACATCCATGACAGTGATAAAATTTGAGTTGTATTTTTTAAAGGCATTGAACATAGGTTACAATTTATTATTCTGCATGAGGTGAGGTGAGGTGAGGTGAAATGAAGTCGCTCAGTCGTGTCCAACTCTTTGAGACCCCATGGACTGTAACCTACTAGGCTTCTCTGTCCATGGGATTCTCCAGGCAAGAATACTGGAGTGGATTGCCATTTCCTTCTCCAGGAGATCTTCTCGACCCAGGGATCGAACCCGGGTCTCCCTCATCGGAGACAGACACTTTAACTTCTGAGCCACCAGGGAAGCTCATTATTCTGCATATGAATGTCAAATCATCCAATGCAGGAGATGCAAGAGACCAAGTCAAATCATTTAAATCATTAATCATTTCTTTAGTTAGACTAATACTGTATTGAATTACCTCCATATCTTTGTTGAAAGTTCATCATCTGTATATGTTTAAGTTAATTTCTGAATTCTATTCAGATTCATGGATTTATATATCTTTCCAGTCTGTCTTAATTACTATAGCTTAATGTAAATTTCAAAATCAGATCAGATCATGAGAGGGTCCTTAACTTTATCTTTTCCCCAAATTTGGCTACTTTAGGTCTTTTGATTTTCCATGTGAATAAATCTTATAGAAAGTTTGTCAATTTTTAGAAATGAATATGCTGGTATTTTGATTGGGATTGTGATGGCATATGTAAACCTATAGATCGATTAGGGGAGAATTGACATTTAAGCAAATTTAAGTTTTCTGGCATGTGAAATGGCATATTTCTCCATTATTTAGAACTTCTTTGATTTTACTTAAGTAGACTTGTTTTATTAATATTTTATATCTTACACATATATTGGTAAGTTTCTCTATAAATATTTCCTGGCTTAATGCTGCTATGAATGGTGTAGATTTTAAATTTTAATTTTTAATTGCTTGTTGCTATTATATAGGCAAACAATTGACTTTCATGTTTATCTTCTGTCCTGTGAATTTGTTAAACTCATTTATTAATTCCAGAGGCACTTTTGTAGTTGCTTTGGATTATGTATATAGATGATCGTATCATGTGCAAATAAAGACATATGTTTCTTTATTTCCAGTGTGTATCCTTTTATTTTTACCTCTTCCCAGGTGGTGCTAGTGGTAAAGAATCTACCTGCCATTTTAGAAGATGCAAGAGACACAAGTTCAATCCCTGGGTCAGGAAGATTCCCTGGAATAAAAAGCATTCTTGCCTGGAAAATTCCATGGACAAAAGAGCCTGGCAAACAGTTGCATGCAACTGAGCACATCCTTTTATTTATTTTCTTTTGTTTTACTTCACGGACTAAGACTTCCAAAAAATATGAATAGAAGTGATGAGAATGGGTACCATTGCCTTGTTCCTTATCTGAGAGGAGAAGCATTCAGACTTCCACCATTAAGTCTGATGTTAGCTGTCACTTTTCATGGATAAATTTTATTAGCTTCCAGAAGTTTCCTACTGTTTCTGATTTAGTGAGAACTTTGCTGATGAATGCATGTTGCATCTTGTCAAATTATTTTTCTGTATCTGTTGAGCTGAGCACATGGTTTTGCTTTTATAGTCAGTTAAAATGGTGAATTATATGGATCTAGGGATGTTGAAACAACTTCACAATCCTTGGATAAACTCCAATTGTTCATGAACACTATCCTTTTTATAGCTAGCAGGATTTAGTCTGTTAGCATTTTGTTAAGGCTTTTTTTTTTTTAAAAATCTGTGTTCTATTTTCTGGAAGAGTTTTTGTAGCATATGTATTATTTCTTCCTTAAGCATTTGGTAGAATTCACCAGTGAAGCCATCTGGGCCTGCAGTTTTCTTTATGGGAAGATTTTTAACTACAAATTCAATTATTTCAGTAGATATAATGCTATTCAGGTTATCTGTTACTTCTTGGGTGAGCTTTGGAAATGTGTCCTTCCAGGATTTTGCACATTGCATAACAAGTTATCAAATTTATTGGCATAAAGTTGCTTGTAATATTTGTTTGCTAGACTTTGATGTATATAAAATCTATAGTGATGGCCCCTTTTTGTTCCTAATTCAGTGATTTGTTTTTCTCCCTCTTTTTCTTAATCAGTCAGACTAGATCTTTATCAAATGAGTTGTGCTTTTAAAAATAACCAACTTTTGAATTCATTGCTTTTTCATTATTCAGTTCAGTTCAATTCAGTTGCTCAGCCATGCCTTACTCTCTACAACCCCATGGACTATAGCACACCAGGTTTCCATGTCCATCATTAACTCCTGGAGCTTGCTCAAACTCAAGTCCTTTGAGTTGGTGATGCATCCAACCATTCCATCCTCTGTATTCATTAGTTTATTGCTTTTTCATTTTGTTGAGTTTTGCTCTAATATTGCTAATTTTCTTCCTTCTTGCTTTGTGCTTAATTTCATCTTTTTTTTCTAGTTTTTAAGGTGAATATTTTTTCCTTCATTTAAGAACTTCCTTGTTTTCTAATATAAACATCTGTGCTGTGAGATGTGCCAAGTTGCTTCAGTCATGTCACATCTGATTCTGTGATGCTATGGACACTAGGCTCCACTAGGCTCCTCTGTCCATGAGATTTTCCAGGCAAGAACCCTGGAGTGGGTTGTCATTTCTTCCTCCAGGGGATCTTCCTGCCCCAGGGACTGAACTTGTGTCTCTTAGGTCTCTGCATTGGCAGGTGGGTTCTTTTACCACTAGTGGACCTGAGAAGCCACTTTGGAAAGAAAGAATATAAACATTGATGCCATAAATTTCCCTCTACGCACTGCTTTAGTAGCACCTCACAAATTTTATATCATCTATTTCATTTTCATTCATTTCAAACTAACTTCTAAGTACCTTCTGGTTTCTTCTTTGATCCGTGAGTTATTAGACATGTGTTTACTTTTAAACATTTTGGAATTTTTCCAGATATCTTTCTGTTCTAATTTCATCTTATATGATCATAAAACATATTTTTTGTGATTTCAATCATTTTAATTTATTGAAATTTGTTTCATGATCCAGAAATTCGGTAAATGTTCCATATGCATTTTATTTTAATTTTTATTTTTAAAATTGTTATAGGAAATTTTATTTAAACAAAATATATCCAAACATTATCATCTCAACATTCATCAATATTAAAAATTAGTCCAATATTTTAAATCCCTTCTTTTTTACTCTATCTTCAAAATTCTGTACATATTTTTCACTTACATATATCTCAATTCAGAGGCCAATTTTTAAAAGTTCAGTTCAGTTCAGTTCAGTTGCTCAGTCGTGTCCGACTCTTTGCAACCCCATGAATCGCAGCACGTCAGGCCTCCCTGTTCATCACCATCTCTTGGAGTTCACTCAGACTCACATCCATCGAGTCTGTGATGCCATCCAGCCATCTCATCCTCGGTTGTCCCCTTCTCCTCCTGCCCCCAATCCCTCCAAGCATCAGAGTCTTTTCCAATGAGTCAACTCTTCGCATGAGGTGGCCAAAGTACTGGGGTTTCAGCTTTAGCATCATTCCTTCCAAAGAAATCCCAGGGTTGATCTCTTTCAGAATGGACTGATTGGATCTCCTTGCAGTCCAAGGGACTCTCAAGAGTCTTCTCCAACACCACAGTTCAAAAGCATCCATTAATTGGCTCTCAGCCTTCTTAACAGTTCAACTCGCACATCCATACATGACCACAGGAAAAACCATAGCCTTGACTAGACGGACCTTAGTCAGCAAAGTAATGTCTCTGCTTTTGCATATGCTATCTAGGTTGGTCATAACTTTTCTTCAAAGGAGTAAGCGTCTTTTAATTTCATGGCTGCAGTCACCATCTGCAGCGATTTTGGAGCCCCCCCCCCCAAATAAAGTCTGACACTGTTTCCACTGTTTCCCCATCTATTTCCCATGAAGTGATGGGACAGGATGCCATGATCTTCGTTTTCTGAATGTTGAGCTTTAAGCCAACTTTTTCACTCTCCTCTTTCATCTTCATCAAGAAGCCCTTTAGCTCCTCTACACTTTCTGCCATAAGGGTGGTGTCATCTGCATATCTGAGGTGATTGACATTTCTCCCAGCAATCTTGATTCCAGCTTGTGTTTCTTCCAGTCCAGCGTTTCTCATGATGTACTCTGCATATAAGTTAAATAAGCAGAGTGACAAGATACAGCCTTGACGTACTCCTTTTCCTATTTGGAACCAGTCTATTGTTCCATGTCCAGTTCTAACTGTTGCTTCCTGATCTGCATACAGATTTCTCAAGAGGCAGGTCAAGTGGTCTGGTATTCGCATCTCTTTCAGAATTTTCCACAGTTTATTGTGACCCACACAAAGGCTTTGGCATAGTCAATAAAGCAGAAATAGATATTCTTCTGGAGTATAATTTCTCTACAGTGTTATGTTAGTTTTTGCTGTACAACAAGTGAATCCCCTATATGTACACATATATCCCCTCACTCTTGGCCCTCCCTCCCACCCCACCTTCATTCCCACCTTTTTAGGGCAACAGAGAGCACTGAGCTGAGCTCCCTGTGCTATTTAGCAGCTTCCCACTAGCTTTCTATTTTATATACAGTTTTGTAATCATGTCATGTCTTCTGTTGAGAGTAGAAGTAGAATAGTCAACTATTCTAAATGACAATTAAGTATAGTTGGTTGATAGTGGGATGGTTTGATTTTCCATATATTTGCTGATTTTTTAAACCTCTCTGTCATTTTCTGAAAGATCAGTTGTGAAGTCACCAAGTTAATTGTTGATTTAACTGTTTCTTTCAAACTATCAGTTTCTGCTCATACCTTTTGAAGCTCTAAGGACAAACACATTAAGATTATTATGTCATCTTGATGAATTGATATACTGTAATGTATCTCTGCATCTTGGCTATATCCTGTGTTCTGAAGTTCAGCTTGTCTCATATTAACATATTTATTTCAGCTTTCTCATAATTAGTTTTTCCAAGTTATGTACAGTTTCTGTCTTTTCTCTTTTAACATCTACATCTGTCTATTTAGATTGGAGTTTCCTGTAGGCACATATAATTGAGTCTCGCATTTAGATTCAATTTGATAATCTTTGTCTTTTAATCAGGATGTTTAGATCACCTAAATTTAGCATAATGACTATAACTGGATTTAAATCCATCCTCTTCACAGTTGCTTTCTATTTGTTTCATCTATTCTTTGTTCCTTTTTCCCTTTGTTTCCAACCTTCTTTTGAACTTACCCAGTATTTCTTATGCCATTTCATCTTCTCCATGGCTTATTAGTTATACTTTCTTTTTTTGGTGGTAGCTTTAGGGCAGTGATTCTCAAACGGCCAGTTTTTTCCTCCTAGGTATATATGTCAATGTCTAGAGATACCTTCTTTTTCATGACTCAGTGGAAGTTTCGCTGGTATCTACCTGCGAAGGTCAAGGATTTTGCTACTGTGAAAGTGTTAGTTGCTCAGTTGTGTCCAGCTCTGTGTGATCTCATGGACTGTAGCCCACCAGGCTCCTCTGTCCATGGGATTCTCCAGACAAGAATACTGGAGTGGGTTGCCATGTAGGGGATCTTTTTGACATAGGTATCAAACCTGGGTCCCCTGCACTTCAAGTAGATTCTTTACCACCTGAGCCACCAGGGAATTTGCTAAACATCCTATAATGATAGGATGTAACCACATCAAAAGTGTCAGTGTTTGTCTGGGAGGCTCCATGTGACTTCACATTTCTCTCATTTCTTTCACACGACCCCACAACTCTCTCTCACAGCTGCATCTTCTCTTATATTTCACTGAGCAAAGAGAAAACATCAGACACAGAGCCCCTCCCCTTCCTTCCACCAGCGCTTCACAATTCACATTCTGCATTCTCCTTGGTGGATGTTCTTCTCCCATCAAGTCCTATTCCCCAACAACCACTCAGCCACACATCCTCACTATCCAAAGGGCTCTGCTCCCTCCATGAAGCACACACTCTTGAATCATCAATCAATTTCCATTAGGTCATTTTTCATCAGCACACTTGTAGATTCTAATATCTCCCTTCTTAAAGCAAACCAATAAATCTCTGCTGACCTCACATCACCCAATCAGCAAGCACCACAAAGGTGTCCATACTTGTTGCTCCTTATCACCACTGGCCACCTCTACTCTCTGGAATGGTTCCTCCACCTCCAGTTTCATCTGATATGACTCTTACACCATCCCTAACCACTCTGTCAAAAATAGGTCATCCTCTCTTAGTTTCTTTCTCAAACTATTAATTCCTTCAGACCACTTATTAATATACATTTTTCTCTGTGTGTTTTTTAACAATGGGCTGTTTGCTCCCTCACCAGAATGTAAACTAAGTACATACAGAAATCACGTCCAACGTGCCCACTTTTGTATTATCCATGAACAGCAATAGAACCTGGCACACAGTAGAGACTCAAAATGTTCCAGGATGACTACTGACTGTACAACTAAATTAATTAATGGGACAGTGCCATAGAAAATGGGCTTCCCACATGGCACTGGTGGTAAGAATCTGCCTGCCAGTGCAGGAGATGCAAAAGATGCAGGTTAGATTCCCGAGTCGGGAAGACCCTCTGGAGGAGGAATTGGTACCTGTGTCCAGTATTCTTGCCTGGGAATTTCATGGGCAGAGGAGCCTAGTGGGCTACAGTTCACAGGGCCGCAAAGAGTCAGACATGACTGAGCGACCAAGCACAGCACATAGACATTTAAATTCACTATTTCCCAAGCCTAGCTACAAATCCTTCATAAGTTTCTAATTTCCAATTTTAAGAATTCAAAAGTAGGTGATTCACAGTGTCCCAGTTCTCTGTGAGGTGCATTTCCCTTTTTATTTTCTGTATAGGGTTGCAGTCTACGAAAAAGAAAGGAAATAATTTTATAAAATATATGGCATTGTCACTTCAAAATGGCTACAATTTAACTTTTTTAAGATTCCCATTTAACTGTAGGTTTGATTTCTATGTCTGTGAGTCCATTTCTCTTTTGTATTATTTTTTAAATACCACTTACATGTGATATCATACAATATTTGTCTTTCTCTGTCTGATTTACTTCACTTAGTATGATAATCTCTAGGTCCATCCATATTACTACAAGTAGCATTGTTTTTCAGGGTTGAATTATACTCTGTGGGTTTTGTTGGTGGTTTAGTTGCTAAGTTGTGTCCAACTCATGAGCCCATGGAGTGTAACCCACCAGGCTTCTCTGTCCATGGGATTTCCCAGGCAAGAATACTGGAGTGTATTCCCATTTCCTTCTCGGGAGATCTTCACAACCCAGGGATTGACCCTGCATCTCCTGCATTGCAGGCAGATTCTTTACCATTGAGCCACCAGGGAAGCTCCACTCTATGGTTAACAAAGGGGAAAAGAAAGTAAATAAGGGACAAATTAGGAATACGGGATTAACGGATACAAACTACTGCACATAAAATAGATTAAAAACAAAGATTTACTTATAGCACAGGGAACTATACTCAATATCTAGTAATAACCTAGAACAGAAAACAATATGAAAATACATATACACATATACCTGAATCACTTTGTTGTACATCTGAAACTAACACAATATTGTAAACCCACTATACTTCAATAACAAATTTTAAATAGATCTCCCTTTACCATTTCTTGCAGTTTTCAAAGAGCACTACCATACATTCAAAAGAGCTTTATGTTTCACAGAAAACACATGCTTCCTTTTTTGTATTTCATTTGCCATCCTTGGTGATAACCACCAGAGTATTTTTATACATATCAAAGTCTCTCCCTTTTAGTCCAATCACGTTTCTGGTCTCATATGTACAGTGGTGTCACACACCATTGTGACATCACAGCACTTTATCATGAAGGCCTTTGTGATGCTGTGAGCAAAGTTTAGAGCATCTGGTCTTTCATTTAGCTTTAGCATAGCCCAGGGACGGGCTTTTCTGCTTTGTATGTTATCAAAGCTTTGATATTGAAACTATTCTTAGAAGTGGGGGATTGTCTTCATAACTATATGATGTTAAACAGAAGCATTTCAAAAGGAGAAGAAATTTTCCAAAAACTAAAATCACCCAGTGCTTTCACTTCTGGAAATACCAGGAAAACAGAAACACTCCTTCAAGCTTTCTACTAATCACCTTCTGATCTTTGGGTTGCAGTAAAAACCCCACAGCAGGCAAACATTGGATGGCACAAATTTCTCTGAAAAACACTCAATTGTTCAGCCATCTTACAAGACTTCAATCCATCTCAGCTTCATTATCTGACAGATGTCTAGAAAACTGGGTTCCGGCTATTTTAACAGTTTTGCAGACAGACAAAATCATCAAGGTGCAGGGGAACTTGTTGCCACCAAAACTATCTCTGTTTTTATTTTACATTAAGAAAATTAATCGGAAGATCATTTTTTTACAATGTTTTATTGGTTTCTGCCATACAGTGATGTAAATCAGCCATAAGTATACATATGGCCCCTCCTTCTTGAACCTCTCTCCAACCCTCTCCCCACGCCATCCCACCCCTCTAGGTCATCACAAAGCACCAAGGGAGCTCCTTGTATTGTACAGCAACTTACCACTAGCTATTTTACATATGGTAATGGAACAACAGACTGGTTCGAAATAGGAAAAGGAGTACATCAAAGCTGTATATTGTCACCCTGCTTATTTAACTTCATGCAGAGTACATCATGAGAAACGCTGGGCTGGAAGAAGCACAAGCTGGAATCAAGATTGCTGGGAGAAATATCAATCACCTCAGATATGCAGATGACACCACCTTTATGGCAGAAAGTGAAGAGGAGCTAAACAGCCTCTTGATGAAAGTGAAAGAGGAGAGTGAAAAAGTTGGCTTAAAACTCAACATTCAGAAAATGAAGATCATGGCATCCTGTCCCATTACTTCATGGGAAATAGATGGGGAAACAGTGGAAACAGTGTCAGACTTTATTTTGGGGGGCTCCAAAATCACTGCAGATGGTGACTGCAGCCATGAAATTAAAAGACGCTTATTCCTTGGAAGAAAATTTATGAGCAACCTAGACAGCATATTCAAAAGCAGAGACACTACTTTGCCAACAAAGGTTCATCTAGTCAAGGCTATTGTTTTTCCTGTGGTCATGTATGGATGTGAGAGTTGGACTGTGAAGAAAGCTGAGTGCTGAAGAATTGATGCTTTTGAACTGTGGTGTTGGAGAAGACTCTTGAGAGTCCTTTGGACTGCAAGGAGATCCAACCAGTCCATTCTAAAAGTCCGTTCTTATCCAACCAGTCCATCAGCCCTGGATGTTCTTTGGAAGGAATGATGCTAAAGCTGAAACTCCAGTACTTTGGCCACCTGATGCAAAGAACTGACTCTTTGAAAAAGACTCTGATGCTGGGAGGGATTGGCGGTAGGAGGAGAAGGGGATGACAGAGGATGAGATATCTGGATGGCATCACCGACTTGATGGACATGAGTTTGGGTGAACTCCAGGAAATGGTGATGGACTGGGAGGCCTGGCGTGCTGCGATTCATGGGTCGCAAAGAGTCGGACACGAGTGAGCGACTGAACTGAATTGAATGTATATTTCAAAGCTGCTCTTTCAGTTATTCCCACCCTCTACTTCTCCCTCCACCCCCGCTGTGCCCACAAGTCTGTTCTCTATGTCTGCATCTCTATCCTTGCCCTGCAAATAGGTTCATCAGTATCATTTTTCATTTCCCATTCTTATAGCTCAATTCTTTTATTTGAAATGCTCTATCCCAAGAGAATTCAATTATTAATTTCTTCGAGCACCACAGTGTTTAAGCAGTGAACTGGGGCAATGCTACTGTGTGATTAGTGGTTTTCAAGAGACCAAAGTTACTGAAAGGGTGATATTGCTCATTGTTTTAGGAAGAAAATATACCTTTGTTCTAATAAGGTATGATATGTACTTTAACTGGACTTAATTTTCTCCTGTCACTCCAGTTTTCTCTGCCTTTGGGAAATATTTTGAATTTTGAATGTCATAATAACATATTGTGACTAGTGAAAATCTTAACAACTCATGTCGAAGGATGCTTGCTGGTTTCCTCCAAAGAACCTTAGAAAAATCTGAGAAATGTTGAAACTAGTGCTTTTAGCAACATAGGACTCTAAAAAGAAGAGATCTTTGGATTATTTTTAAAAAGAATTTTGGAAAGTAACTGATGACTTTCTCAAGGAGAAATGTACCCCCTGTAATAATTAGGGAAATCTTGAACATCTAATTCTATGTGGCATTTCCCCCTCTCAAACTTACTAAGGTACACGATTTGGTCAGGGAAGAAGAAATTTTCCTTTAATCTTTTAGGTTCTTCTGACTGGTCTGAGAGTAGAATGACATGAACAAGAGGAAATCAAACAAAAATTTAATTACATGTAGATATGGGACATGAGTTTGAGCAAACTCTGAAAGATACTAAAGGACAGAGGAGTCTGGTTTGCTGCAGTTCATGGGGTAGCAAAGAGTTGGACACAACTTAGGACCTGAACAACAACAAGACGTGGGGAAGACTCAAGAAAACTTGGCAAAATGGTCACAAAAATGGCCAAAGTCTTTATCTTAAATACAGTGTTTGACTAACGACAAAGAGAATGTAGGGGGTAGGGGACTGGGACTACAAAGGGGAGGAAGGCTATTCAAATGGGGATGGAAAAGCAGAGGTCTGATAAACACATGTCTGCTGGCCCTTCAGAGGCAAGGGGACACAGAGAGGACTCTGATCTTCAGGCCCTGTCAGTTTCTCCTAGCATCCTTAGCCCATCTTCTTAGCAGATATCTCTGGCAACACTTCTAGTAATATTTAAGGAATAGACCTTCTATCTAAATTCCTTTAGGCAAATATTGTTGTTGTTTTCCAATCACTAAGTCATGTCCGACTCTTTGTGACTCCATGGACTGTAGCATGCCAGGCTCTTCTCCCCTCCACTATCTCCCAGGGCTTGCTCAGATTCATGTCCATTGAGTCGATGATGCTGTCTAACCGTTTCATCCTCTCTTTCCCCCTTATCCTCCTGCTTTCACTCTTTTCCAGCATCAGAGTCTTTTCTAATGAGTCAGCTCTTCGCATCAGGTGGCCAAAGTAGTAGAGCTTCAGCTTCAGCATCAGTCCTTCCAGTGAATATTCAGGGTTGATTTCCTTTAGGACTGATTTCCTTGTTGTCCAAGGGATTATCAAGAGTCTTCTCCAGCACCACAATTCGAAAGCAGTTATGAAAAGGTCAAAAGTTCTTCCCAGGCCTTTGGGGCCTTAATTGTTTCAGCTTGAAATAATTTGTATGCCAAAGAGACACATTTGGGGGGGACAAATTTTATTCCCCTATGATATATGTGTGACAAATTACTGGCTTCACTACCCTTTACAATGAGTCATTTTAAACATGGTGAAGCTAACTAATTAAGAGGCCTAAATGTCAAGGTGCCCTTTCTATGATGATGGTCATAGAACTACATAAGAATTGATAATTTCAAAAGTATTTTTTACACATTAACATGATTATTTCAATATTAAAGTCTGTGACATAGGAGAAATATAATTTTGTGTTTGTGCCTACTGCTAAAAACAAAACAAAACATGTTCTCTAAAGATAGTTGAATCCTGATTGTTTTAAGTTTACAGTCTTCTGTGTGTGTGTTAGTCACTCAGTCATGTCCAGCTCTTTGTGAACCCATGGACTATAGCCAGCCAGGCTCTTCTGTCCATGGAATTCTCCAGGCAAGAATACTAGAGCGGGCTGCCATTTCCTTCTCTAGAGTATTTTCCCAACCCAGGGATCACACTTGAGTCTCCTGCACTGCAGGCGGATTTTTTAAAATCTGAGCTACCAAGGAAGCCGGACAGTGTATTATTGATGTGAAAAACCTGTCAATGCAGTTGGTATTGGTTTACTTTCCCTGGAGTTCTTGAAGTTCAACAACTTTAAATAGACCATCCAAGTCGCAGAATGACAAGATTTAATTTGTTATGGCTAAGCAATATTTCTGTGTGTGTGTATCACATTTTTTTAATCTCTTCATTTATCAATGGACACTTGTGAAGTTTCCACCTCTTGGCTATTGTAAATAATGTTTCAGTGAACATCAGTTCAGTTCAGTCGCTCAGTTGTGTTAGACTCTTTGCGACCCCACGAATTGGAGCACGCCAGGCCTCCCTGTCCATCACCAACTTGCGAAGTTCACCTAAACTCATGTCCATTGAGTTGGTGATATCATTCAGCCATCTTATCCTCTGTCGTCCCCTTCTCCTTCTGCCCCCAATTCCTCCCAGCATCAGAGTCTTTTCCAATGAGTCAACTCTTTGCATGAGGTGGCCAAAGGACTAGAGTTTCAGCTTCAGCATCATTCTCTCCAAAGAAATCCCAGGGCTGATCTCCTTCAGAAGGGACTGGTTGGACCTCCTTGCTGTCCAAGGGACTCTCAAGAGTCTTCTCCAACAGCACAGTTCAAAAGCATCAGTTCTTCAGTGCTCAGCTTTCTTCACAGTCCAACTCTCACATCCATACATGACCACTGAAGAAACCATAGCCTTGACTAGATGGACCTTTGTTGGCAAAGTAATGTCTCTGCTTTTAAATATGCTATATAGGCTGGTCATAACTTTCCTTCCAAGGAGTAAGCGTCTTTTAATTTCATGGCTACAGTCACCATCTGCAGTGACTTTGGAGCCCCCCAAAATAAAGTCTGACACTGTTTGCACTGTTTCCCATCTATTTCCCATGAAGTGATGGGACCGGATGCCATGATCTTCTTTTTCTGAATATTGAGCTTTAGGCCAACTTTTTCACTCTCGTCTTTCACTGTCATCAAGAGGCTTTTTAGTTCCTCTTCACTTTCTGCCATAAGGGTGGTGTCATCTGCATATCTGAGGTGATTGATATTTCTCCCAGCAATCTTGATTCCAGCTTGTGCTTCTTCCAGCCCGGTGTTTCTCATGATGTACTCTGCATAGAAGTTAAATAAGCAGGGTGACAATATACAGCCTTGACGTACTCCTTTTCCTATTTGGTACCAGTCTGTTGTTCCATGTCCAGTTCTACTTGTTGCAACCTGACCTGCATATAGGTTTCTCAAGAGGCAGGTCAGGTGGTCTGGTATTCTCATCTCTTTCAGAATTTTCCACAGTTTATTGTGATCCACACAGTCAAAGGCTTTGGACATAGGGTGTGTATATTTTTTCAAATTAGTATTTTCAGGTTTCTAAAGATGTTTCAAGAATGAAATTTCTGGATCAGATAGCAGTTCTATTTTTAATTTCTTGAGGACTCTCCATACTGTTTTCCATCACATTTATACCTATTTATATTCCTACCAACAGTGCACAAGTGTTCCCTTTTCTCCTCAACCTCACCAATATATGTTATTTTCTTTTTGATAATAATCATTTTGACATGTTGTGAGATGATATATCATTGTGGTTTTGATTTGCTTTTACCTCATGATTTGTGATTTTGAGATCCTTTTATGCATCTATTGATCATCTGTGTATCTTCCTGAGGAAAATGTCTATTCGGATCTATTTTTTAATCAGGTTGCTTGGGTTTGTTTGTTTGTTTGTTTTGATGTTGAGTTTTATGAGCACTTTGCATGTTTCATATATTAACCTCTATTGAATGTATCATTTGCAAACATCTTTTCCCATCTGGTAGGCCCCTTTTCATTTTGTTAAGTTTCCCTCCTTATGCAAAAGCTTTTTAGTTTGATATAGTCCCATCTGTTTATTATTGCTTTTGTTTCCCTTGCCTGACATTGAAAAAAGTGTTTCTAAGCCTAATGTCAAAGAGTTAATTTTCTTCTAATTTTCTAGAATTTTCTTCTAGAATTTTTATGGTTTCATGTCTTACATTTAAGTCCTTAAGCCATTTTGAATTTATTTTTGCATATGTGTGAGAAAGTAGTCTTGTGTTCCCAACACTATTGAAGGGCTGTCTCTTCCCCACTGTATATTCTTGCCTTTGTTGTAGATTAATTGCCCATGTAAGTGCAGCTTCATTTCTGGGCTCTTTATCCTGTTGCATTGATTTATGCATCTGTTTTTGTGCCAGGGCCACACTGTTTTGATTGCCATGGATATGTGTTATAGTTTGAAATCAGGGAGCATGATACCTCCAGCTGCATTCTTCTTTCTCAAGATTGTCTGGCTATTTGGAGTCTTTTGTGTTTCCATACATATTTTGCAATTGTTAGTTCTAGTTCTGTGAAGTATACCATCAATATTTTGAAAAAGATTGTGTTGAATGTGTAGATTCCTTTGGGAGGTATGACATTTCAATAATATTAATTCTTCCAGTCCATAAGCATGGTATATCTTTCTGTTCATGTTATCTTTGGCTTCTTTCATTAGAGTCTTATAGTTTTCTGAGTACAGGCCTTTTACCTCTTTAGTAGATTTATTCTTAGATATTTGTTCTTTTTGATGTAATTATAATGGACTTAGAGGCTATTATGGTGAGCAAAATGTCAGACAAAGAAATAAAAATCCTTTATGACTTCACTTACATGTGGACTCTTAACAAAACAAAACAAATAACAAAGATAAACAAAGTGATAGAGAACAAACAGGTGGTTGCCAGAAGAAGGGAAAGGTTGTTGGGGGTCAGACAGAATTAGGTGAGGGAGATTAAGAGGTACAAGCTTCAAGTTATCAAATAAATGGGTCATGAGAACATAATGTACACTGTAGGGAATATAGTCAATAATTATGTAAATATATGGTGATAGATTGTAAATAGATTATCATGGTGATTATTTGGAAATATATAGAAATAACAAATCACTATGCTGTGTCATAAGAACTAACATAGTCTTATAGGTCAATTATACTTCAAAAACAAACAAATTAACTCATAGAAAAAGAAACTAAAGCCTAAACCACACACCTAGGCTGGTCATGAATTTCTAACTCTTGTAACTGTGTGGGATGTGCACTAAGTCACTTCAGTCGGGTCTGATTCTGTGATGCAACAAACTGTAGTCTGCCAGGCTCCTTAGTCCATTGGATTTTCCAGGCAGGAACACTGGAGTGGGGTGCCATGCCCTCCTCCAGGGGGCCTTCCCAACCCAGAGGTCAAACCCTCGTCTCTTATGTCTCCTGCATTGGCACGCAGGTTCTTTACCACTGAGCCACCTGTGAAGCCCAATTGTACAGGATAATAAATATTTACTATTGTTTTAAGCTGCTAGGTTTGGGGTACTTTTTTTACACAGCAACAGATAGCTAATACAGGTGCTTATAACATGAAACTCCATTTTATCTTAGTCATCAATTGCTCACAATTTTCCCATCAACATTCTAGCTAGAAGGACTTCACACAATCCAGCTCTAACTGACTTCTTCCTCAAGATTAGATTTGGGTTAAGCATTTTGTCAAGAATAGTACATCAGTGACACCTTATTCCCAACTATCTGTCTTGCTTATCCATTAGGATTCAGATTAAATGTTGCTTCTCTAGTGTCAGAATTTGTTTGTTATACTCTTACATGGAGAAGGAAATAGGAACTCACTCAAGTAATTTGCCTGGAAAATTCCATGGACAGAGGAGTCTGTGGGCTACAGTCCATGGTGTCTCAGAGTTGGACACAACTGAGCAACTAAGCAACCAACAACAACATACTGTCTCATACAACATGGCTTCCTTCTCAAAGTGCTTTCCCCAATCACTGTCCTAAATGCAAATCTTGGGTTAATGTCTGTGGTCCCCAGAGCATAAATATTCTGTGAGATCAGGGACTACATCTCTATTTTATTCAGTTTTAGTACCCAGAGCATAAATATCCTGCAAGATCAGGGACTACATCTCTATTTTATTCAGTTTTAGCACTGTTCTTGGGAAAAGAGTGAATTATCATCAAATAGTTGTTGAATCAATACACTCATGAGTAAAGTCATTGATTTATATCTACTTTATGCAGCTATTCATATATGCATATTAATTTTACCTCAAATCCATTGAATGCCTAATAGATATTGGGCCTATATTGGGCATTTTTTAAAAAACAGCTATAATTCAATAAAATACGCAATGTTCATTTATTAATCTGTTCATTCAAATTATCTTTGAATGTCTATAAAGTGTAATATTTTGCATTAGGGACTTAGACTACTGGCTAGTTGGTGCAATTACGAACTTCAAACCCTTTAAGCAATAAAATGAGCCATAACTTCTTTAATGCATTTTAAAGAACTCAAGGAGAAGCTATATATGTCTATAATATTGGTCAGAAACAATAATGTTCCAAAAATGTGTGATCTTGTTTCATCTGCTAATCTAACTCCAAAGAGAGAGAATATAAGCATTCTACCCTTTTTCTACAATATTTGGGGGATTTTGGAAAGGATTTCCTTCTTCGATTTATGGCAAATTGATTTGTTTAGTTTAACAAAAATGTTTATGGATTTTATGATAGAAGTCTTTGTGCACAGATGGTCAGAAAAACAAAAGAGATGAACGTGGATAGTATAATGGAAGGAACTGAAATTGCTAAGTTGGGAAGGGTTTGTATTTGCTGCCAAATGTAGCAGAGAAGCAAATACATCAACGCAGGAGCACATTTATCAACTTAACACATGCTTGTTGTGCAGCTACATCCTACTTGACTGTACTGAGCATCCCCACTCAGAGAAATTGGCTGGAACCTCTTTATTTGTTTATTTTTGGATGTGAAAATCTGTGCCCAGTGCTCAAAAGTTCCTCTGGGTATACCAATCATATCAATTACCAAGCAAAAACAAAGGACAACGGAAACAAGACAGCAAATGACAAAATACCCAGATCCTCTTCGTCTCAGGTGCTCTTGCAATCAATATGGCGAAACTAAAGATGAACATGAAGGTCAACCATCTGGCCAAGACTCTGCCCTCAGAGGACATTTCTTGATTTTCCTTTCTCCTTGCATTGATGTAAGCTGTGGGACAGGTAAGGCAAGTCACAGATAACAACAGAAAGATTCATTGAGGGGAAACATGGTTAAAATAAGAGGCAAAATGTTTATAACATGCTGAGCACCATTTCACTGTATGGGTGTGTGTATATTTCTCTTTTTTGACACCAGTGTGTGTCAAAAAGTACCAACTGTACACAACACACACATACACATATTTATGTACCATAGCCTAGTTAATGAGATGGCATGAAAAGCAAAAAACTGAAAGAAGCTACTTCTTTTTTTAATATACATTTATTTATTTTAATTGGAGGCTAATTACAATATTGTATTTATTTTGCCATACATAAAAATGAATCCACCACAGGTATTCGCATGTTCCCCATCCTGAATCCCCCCTCCCTCTTCCCTCCCCATACCATCCCTCTGGGCTGTCTCAGTGCTGAAATATATATAATATAAATATATATTTTTTTAAACTGAAATATAATATTAAACCTCTTATGTCCTAAGTCCTTTTCAAATAACAAAAATGATAAACTCATCTCAGGGTACCCATGTTTGACAACTGGATATAGTTTAAAAAGAGAGGGAGAAACGTAGAAATGTCATGGATAAAGTTGATAGGTAAAGCCAGATAGAAGCTTAGATTATTCTTGATTGACACCTTACAAAAACATTTTATTTACCTAAATCTGTAAACCAGAGTCAAGAGCCATTAAATTTATAAAAAAATTTTTGTTACACCTCGCTATTGTTTACTCATATGTTGGAGTGGGATAAAAAGCTTAAGTGAAATAAAAAGCATTGGGAAGTTCATCTCTAGAACCACACAGGAATTTCTAGGGACAAGTAATTGCTACTCTGGCTTTTGTTTTTCTCTCTTTTACCTTATGGGTGGAACTTCAAAGTATAATCTATCCTTTTTTTTCAAAGGAAATATCTGGTGTTCTCTGTGTATTAAACTCAATAGTGTAATGCATGCCACTTGAATTTTTGTCTCCTTTCTAATATACTGTAATCCTGGAATCCTTAGGTCAAAATTGTAGCCAAGAAGCAGACAGTCTTAATGTGTGGCATTTCCATTATGACAACTAACATATATTATTGTCTTTTAGAGAAATTTTCTGAGAAGATTATAATATTATTTGCCTTTTTTAACCTTATCCTTTGACTCAGGTAATTGGTTAATTATGAAGTATGATGGATGGATTTAATACATATTCTCATCTGATTTCCATACCAAGCACACAGTATAATGCTATTTCAGGAGTCTGAGAAGAATGACATCTTGAAACATGAAACAATAATTTTCAGCTGTCATTTTAAAAATGATGCATTGTGCCATCACTCACTGCCAGTCTCTACCATTTAAAAATATTTACCTCTTATGAAGGAAAAATTCAAGCATATGCAGACATAGTGGGAGAGTATAATAAACCCTCATGTACTTATTACCCAACCAGCTTCAACAATGATCAACTTTCTACCTTTTTATTTCATCTATACTTTCAACCCACTCCCTACATCCTGAGACTATTATTTTGTTTAGAGTTCCTTTTCTACCACTCTTTTTAATTTATAGCTTGACTACTTGGTATCATCTCTGGATAGAGCAGATATATGTCTTCTACTCTTATAAATAGGAATGTAAGCAATTTTGTATGTACAGACATTGAGGATTTGTCATAATCTATCTTTCCCGGTGGCACTATTGGTAAAGGATCTGCCTGTCAATTCAGGAAACACAAGAGATGTGGGTTTCATCCCTGGGTCAGGAAGATCCCCTGGAGTAGGAAATGGCAACCCACTCACTCACTCCAGTGTTCTTGCCTGGAGAACTCCATGGACAGAGGAGTCTGGTGGGCTATAGTCCATGGGTTCACAAAGTGTTGGACACAGTTGAGCACTCACAGATACACAGTTTTGATAGGCAACTGGTCTGGCAGTGAAAATTCTGCCAAAGAGAAGACCAGCAAATAACAATTCTGAAACAATCATTGGTTTTTGACCAGTTTTTAGTGTGCCCAGAATTTCTTCTTCTGGGAACACAATTACTTTCTTCTTTGCAGAGCTTTTTGTTGTGATTGTAATGCAGGTAACTCCACCCTGCCCAGGAGTGATCACGTGGTCTAGGTTGTCCAGGCAACTTCCTTCCTGAGGTAGAAATCAGGAGCATATGATGTGTGAGCCCTCCCAGGGCAGAGGTTCTCCTGCTTCCTTTGAGACTGAACAATGAGTGTGAACCTGAAGTTAGAGGTCATCTCTTCCACCAGAAAGAGAGAGCCTGAGAATAAAGCAACACAAAAGGAAGAGAGGAAGAGACCAAGATAGACAGAGATGGAGGGAAGACAAGGAGACAAAGAGAATCTGGTGAGAGCCACACCAGCTGTGCCCGGGGCACTCTGAACTTTTCAAATACATGAGGCAATAAATTCGCTTTATTGATTAAGTGAGTTTAAATTGGTTTTCTGCCACTCAGAAGAGAAAGAATCCTAATACAGTAAATGTCTCCTAACATTTTACTGGCCACCAGCCATTAATACTGTACCACAGATTTATTCAGCATTCAACTACCTGGCAACACGTTTTCCAATCACTGCAATGGGAGCATGGACCCTGTGCAGGGCCGCCTCTGTGTGGAGCTGGAATGGCCTTGAATCAAGAGTATGAGAACAGTATATCCGAAAATGGGCCTCTCAACCTTTCCTGCAATCATCTTCCTCCTTTCGTGTTTCCCATCCTATAAATGGCGCCTCCATCAGTCACTTGAAGCTCTAAGTCCTGGTCTTGTCTCTTTCACAACTGCATATAGCTGCAGCCGACCCATTGCTAAGGCTCGTCCACCTGTCTGAAGCGCAGCTTGGCTTCAGTTGCTTTCCATACCTGCTGGCTTCACTCTGTCTGGGCTAGGTCAAAGCTCCTGCTCATGACTCTACTCAAGAATGTTTGCCAAAAGACCAAATTCTATCCCTCTCTTCCTTAAAACCATCAGCCTGAAAAGCCCTACAATGATCTGATTCCTAACTGGTCCAGCCCAGACCCAGGTTCCATCAGGCCCGGCTTACTCATCTTGCCAGCGTACGGCCCTCTCTGGTTGGCCCAGGGTTCCTGGCCTCTTTTCACCTCGGCTTCTTTAGGCAGATTGCTGTCCTTCCCTTGGGAGGGTCTTTTCCCAGTTTTTACTGGACAAAATACCACTGATTACTTTGTTCTTAAATGTTATCTCTATAGACAGGCTACCCCTAACCCATCTACATGAAGTAGTTTTCTCTGGGTGACTCTTGTATTTATCTTTCTTCTTTTATCCTTGGAAACTACAATTTGCATTTTGTTTGCTTCTATGTTTATTTGTTTGGTTTTTGTCTCCCCACTGGGCTGTAAACTCCCTGAAGGTACCATGGCTCCCTTCTTTTCCACTGTATTCCGAGGATCTGGCACCTTACTTAGCACACTGGATACAATAAATCATTATTTAAGAAATCTTTAGTAAAATAGTAATAGCAATAAGTAGCTTTCTAGAAAAGCATATAAATAAAAAAGTTTTAAAAATTTAATTAAGAATGTTTATAATTAGGAATTCCCTGGCAGTCCAGTGGTTAAGACTCTGTGATTCCACTGCAGGGGTCATAGGTTCACTCCCTGGTTGGGAAACTAAGATTCCATATGGTTCCTGACATGGTCAAAAAAAAGTCTATAATTAATTAATTATTATTATTATTGATAACCTATCCTATACATTATGTTTCATTGGAGGCAGCTATTAATATATTACCTTTCACTTGCTGATTGCTACTTATGCAATGAAACTGAGGGGCTAAGAGAAAGGTTCTCCATCTTTCTGCTGAGTTAAGACATAAATGCAAGACATCCTGATACACTGTGAAATCAGAAATTGGAATAATTGTTGAGACTGTGGTAAAAAACAAACAAACTTTAGCTTTAAAAGCTTACTAATTCATCTAGAAATTAACCATGGAAACAATTAACTTGTATGTCATAAACAGCCCTAAACTACATATGCTTGGACAAAAACAAAAGACCAGCAGAAAATCCATCAAGATGTTTACTGTGGCTTCTATGAATAGTTGATATTGAATGTGTTATTCTTCTTTGCATTTATAATTTCTAAATTTCCCACCAGGAGATAAAAATTATGTTTAAGATTAAAAATAAATTTTATTCTATAAGATACAATATAAAAGTATAAGTGATATTAAAAAAATGAAATGATAGTCTTGGAAATCCAATATCTGCATATTTTGAAAGCGACTTTAGGCAGAAAATATGGTAGAAAATGCACTGATCTGACAGCTTCTGAGCTATAATACAATCATGGCCAGCATCATTATGGTAGAATTCCTCCTCAGTGTTATGAGTGGTTTGTGACTCCAGTGACAAAATTGAACAATAGTTAACATTTTTAGGATTTTATCATTCTCTAGGCATGGTGCCAAATCCTTATAGTATATTATCTCATTTAATCCTTTCCATAATCTCATGGTTTAAGTCAGCAGTTCTCAGTGTAGTCAGGGATTTCTGTGGATCTCAGACTCCCTCGGCCTGTCTGCAAGTTCAAAACTATTTTTAAAATAATCCAAAGATATCATTTGTCTTGTTCACTTACAGTTCTACAGGTGAGAAAGTAAATCCAGAGACTTAAGTCAGTTTGCCAAGATCATACCATGTGGCACTGAGAAAACCTTTAATAGTAGTCAGTGCCCTTGTTGGTGTCACTCAACTCTGCCTAACAGAGTGACCTCAAAAAGTTAAGCTCTTGATAGATGGAGAGAGATCAAGAGAAAGCCATTCCTCCCCTTATTTCTATGACTTAAAGGTAAGAAGTTTGACTTTTACTTTCCTAAGTTTGGACTGAAACTTATTGGTCAGCCAAGGATGGTGAGAGCAGTGCCTTGGCTTTTCCGGAGGCTCCACCTTATCTGACCTTCTGACTTGTCTATCAATCCCATTCCCATTCTGCTTTACTGAGGTTTTCTTATCAGAGTTACAGTTTTAGATTGGAGGTTCCAGTATTCTCAACGTAGCACTCTGAGCAGGACATATGGAACCATGGATTCTGGGGCATTAAAGAACGGTAATGCACCTCCCCTCACTGAGACAGCCTAAACTGTGGGGCACATTCATCTGTTGTCATAACAGCAGTATGTCTATAATCTGCAACACAAGTGTTTATTATGAGCAGCTAAGCAAATTAGCTCATTGCCATTTTGAAGAACAAAAGAGACATTGACACTGGGGAGGTGAGTAAGACAGGCAGATGAAGGCTGTCCCAGGTAAGCAAGATATATGGTTGGTAGCCTTGGGTGTACAATGAAGCTCTATGTTCTGTGTGCTCGGTCACTCAGTCATGTCCACCTCTTCGTAAGTGTTTGACTCTTTACAATCCCATGGACATAGTCTGCCAGCCTCCTCTGTCCATGGAATTTTCCAGGCAAGAATATTGGAATGGGTCTCCATTTCCTACTCCAGGGTATCTTCCCCCAGGGATCAAACCTGCATCTCCTGCAGAGGCAGATGGATTCTTTACCACTGAGCCACTTGGGAATCCTGAAGCTCTGTGTAAATGAGACCCAAAACAACTGCAGGTACCCTGAGAATGCTGAGTACCTAGAAGTTAGGACTGGGCATTGCAATAAACTCTGGAGAAACCCAAAGAAAACCTCTATCTTCTCTAACTTTTGCTCAAATTTTCTTTGCTCAGCACCCATGGAAGAGTGCCTAGCCAGACTAATAGAACCAGATACATGTTGGAAGAATTCAAATAGAAAAACCATAATTTCTTCTGTGCCTGGATACAAACTCCAAGTTATTTTTATAACTTGATATATACCCCCAGACACATCTCCAAGCCTAAGAGGATTGAGAATCTTCTCAATCTAAATATTGAGAAGGCAAAAAAATAGCACCAGGCAAGATACTACTTGAAAATGGGTTAAAAACAAACCAGCCATTGTTGGAAACAAGATGTTGGGACAGGTAGTCATCTGTACATGGACTTTTGACCTCTGCATGGTCACAGAAGAATGGGTCCTGGCCTAGAATTTGTCCTTACAAAGAGATAAAGAACTCTTATGTCTTGTTCTGGGCATACCTCTTTGCTTGGAAATGCTTTCCCCTGTTCCAGGCTTGATGTGTATTTATTTGTTCTACCTAAGCATGTGCAGCAGATGGCATCTGGTCAACCCCCTGCTGTCTCTATTTCCTGCAGAAAAAGAGCAAGGTCCTTTGGCTGCAGCATAAGCCATCTCCCTATGTCAGCTGCAGGGTGAGACCCACTGGCCATGGGGGACTGACCTTCACCACTGAAGCTGATCCTGCTCTGTCTCTTCTCTGTGTGAGTCAAGCATTGTTCCATCCAGGGCCTGTGTGAGCTGTGTCTTTCTTGGTGACCCCAACATCTACAAACCATGCAAATGTGAAGTGGGTTGACAGCACCTGCTGCTCCTGGAGGTAGGCAACTGGTGTCACTCGCTTGATACTTAAGGCATATCTGTTGCCCTCACCACCACCTGCACACACTCTCTAGGTCATAGAGCAGAGAACTTATCGCCAAGAACCAAATCCCGTTAAATCTCAATTCATTGCTTTTCCACCAAACCCATCAAAGTTATTGTTTACTCCCAAATGTATTATTTATTCTGAGATTTTCAGCACTCAAAGCGAAATTAAACATCAAAAGCAAAACAAAAACAGCCCCAAAGCCCTTGGATGTCTATGTAGTATCAGGGAATACGGTTCCATCCTTCTCCAGTTAAATAAGGGTAAAATTCTGATTCCAGCCTACACAGTCTTTTTAAAATATTAGAATATATTTATCTATCTATTTGGCTGCACTGGGTCATAACTGAGGCACATGGGATCTTCCATCTTTGTTGTGACATGGGAGACCTTTAGTTGCAGCCTGTGAACTCTTAGCTGAGGCATGTGGGATCTAGATACCTGACCAGAGATGGAACCCCAGTCCCCTGCATTGGAAGCATGGAATCTTAGCCACCGCACAATCAGGGAAGTCCCCAGACCACACAGTCCTATTTGGCCACTGACCTCTTTTCCTCCCTTCCTCAGGTGCTTTAAAGCTATCTCAACAATTCTGGTCATTAGTTAAGTATTGTAATGGGATATGAATTCCAAGTTCAGGTTCAGAGAAAATACTACCAGTATATGAAAATCCATCTCTTACAGACTATGGTCTGCTGCTGCTGCTGCTGCTGCTGGTATGTCACTTCAGTCGTGTCTGACTCTGTGTGACCCCATAGACGACAGCCCCCTGGTTCCCTTGTCCCTGAGATTCTCCAGGCAAGAATACTGGGGTGGGTTGCTATTTCCTTCTCCAATGCATGCATGCATGCTAAGTCGCTTCAGTTGTACTGACTCTGTGATCCTATGGACAGCAGTCCACCAGGCTCCTCTGTCCACGGGATACTCCAGGCAAGAATACGGAGTGGGTTGCCATTTCCTTCTCCTCTATGGTCTCATATTGAAGGGTAAAAAGATACAAGAAAATTAGATTTTTTTTTACATTATCCTTTTTATAGTTGTCAATATAAGTTGATAAATAATGACAGGTAGTGTTAACTGAGCATCATCCACATACCTGAGGTCACACTGAATGTTTTACATGTGAGTGGGTATAAATATCATTCCATGTATTCAAGTATGCAGGAAATAGTTCATATCTTTAAACAAATCAACTTAAATTTTATTTTAATGCCCATCCCTCTGGCTGGCAGGAGACTTAATGTCAGTCATTCTCAGACTTTCTCTCCTACCAAGCCTAGAACTGTGAAACTGTTCTGAGGTTAAAGAAAGAACAAAGGACACAGAATGGGAGAAACTTTGCTCTTTGATCATATATTTTCACAGATTCCCACTAAAATGTGCATCCTTCCCATCCATATGACTTCACAGCTCGGGACACACTCAGCTGCTTTGCAGTTACTTTTGGGTCACAAGGAACTTTTTCAAGGTGTCCTGGGGTCTCATCAGCCTGAAACTATCAAGTAGTCATTCTTCTCTGGAGTTTTGCTGCCTCAGGGGGCACTGCCAGGAAGAAGCATGAACACTGGCTGCTTTCAAAATCCACAGACCTCTCTCTGTTCCTCTCACAATCACAGGGTATCTGTGTGATCCTAGAGAAACCCTTCTTCCCCTAAGTTTTTCCAGATACTTTCCTTATCCGCACTCCTTTCTTCTCTTTGTAAAAACCTCAAACTCTCTATGAGCTTATGCTTTTGGAAAAACTAAATCCAATAGACACTTATTTACTTCTAATTTATTTATTTCCTCACACTTATAGTCAGGGCAGTCAACACTTGTGGGAACTGGCAGAAAGAATGGGGAAGAGAAGTAAGGAAGCAGGCAAGGAGGAAAAGTCAGCATCTCCTAACATCCAGCCTTGTATCAAATTGGCAGAACTATCCAGTGAGCCACGGGTCTGTCACCATTCAGACCACAGGTCACTTACTATTTAACACTAATGCCTGGGTGGTCAGTCACTCAGTCATGTACGACTCTTTCCAACCCTATGGACTAGGGTGCCAGGCTCCTCTCTTCATGGGACTTTTCCAGGCAAGAACATTGGAGTGGGTTGCCATTTCTTTCAGGGGATCATCCCAACCCAGGGATTGAACCTTCATCTCCTGCCTCTCCTCCATTGGCAGATGGATTCTGTACCACTGAGCCACCATACTATTAAAACCTATTAAATAACAGGCCAGGAATGTAACTTTGTTGTTGTTGTTGTTTTACAGTGATTCCAAACAGTCTACTGTAATTCTAAGACAAAATGTGATTACATTTCTATACGTACACAATATGTGAGTTTACTAATTTAATTAGTAACTCATTTCACCACAAAGACTAAACAAATGATCAAAAAGAAATTGTGAGTAACAAGTTATAATAACATAGTTTACCCCAACGGGACCTCCCTTTCTCACCCTACAGTTAGTAATATTACAGTTAAAATAGCTATATTCTTCTATATTTTTTTCTGCTAAAATCATCTTATGAATTTACAATGCTATTAACAGTTTCTAAGACTAATATAAATTAGATCTATTTTTCTACAATGAGAATTATTATTAATTTAGAAGCATATGATGTTATAATGAAAAACACAAGCATTTGAGTAAGGACTTGATCAGTTAAGAATTATTTTTCTTATAAGACATTTTGAAGCCAAGTAAAATATCCATTCTTAAAACATAACTCTAACATGAGACTAAGGAATAGATTATGTATAGACCTACAACACATTGATTTTTCTTTATTTTTTTAACGTAGGCATTTATAAATTAAAAAAGAGGGACAATGTAACTTTAGTTGACCTCAGTATGTTCAATCAAACTCATGGCTTTTTTGTAAATAGGCTGTATTTTAGAATGGTAGAATATATCTACTTTTAAGTATCTGATTCATCTGGATTATTGTAAGGGTCTATTTAGGTCTTTTTTTGATTATGGGAAAGAAAATTTCCCAGTATTGTTTGAAACTGACATGTTGATGTATATGTTAAATGCTTTTGCTTCTTAAAAAATGTTCCTCATGAACTCAATTGCATTAACCCCATCAGTATCAACCCAGGAATAAGTATTTTCAAGGCAGCTTGACAAGTCTTAATACTGGAGGATTTGAACAAGAATAATCACTCAGAGGGGCATTGCTTGCCATAACTCTCCTGCCTGCTGAGTTTCTGGCTTTTAGGCATTTTGACAATACGAAGTCTTTAATTGGCTGCTTTGCAAATGCTGCTTAATTGCTAATTGATAAAGGCAGGAAAATGTCACTATGTCAGTATATGAGCCAACACCTTGACATGGAGGAATTAGGTAGAAACATGGCATTTAGATTGCGGATAGGCAAAGGGAAAACATTCATCAGGCTCCAACATTCTTTCTTTAAACCTCCTGTAAAGTGGCTGGGGGCTTCCCTGGTGGCTCAGATGGTACAGAATTTGCCTGCAGTGTGGGAGATTCGGGTTCGATCCCAAGGTCAGGAAGATCCCCTGGAGAAGGGAATGGCAAATCACTCTAGTATTCTTGCCCAGAGAATTCCATTGACAGAGGAGCCTGGTGGGCTACAGTCCATGAGGTTGCAAAGAGACAGAAATGACTGAGCTGCTAACACACACACACACAAAGTGGTTGGAGAGTCAACTTTCCCAGGATGCTTAGCACCTGATGGTCCCCAAGAGACTTAGATCAGAAGGTTCTGCATGAGCAAGATGCTGGGGAAATCTCACCAAATCCTACAAGGTACCCACCCACCATCCAAAATGAGGATTTGTTTGACCTGAACTCAGTGATAAACTTGGGAATCTTCAGCTACAAATATAAATATACTAACATCACACACTTGAGTGGTATCATACTTCAGTTTCCTGCACTTGGGCTAAGATGTGAGCTTGGCCTTGGAAAGGGGGAGAGACTTCCTCTGGACCATAAGACTCAGTCACAGCTTCTCAGAGAGCTCTGAATGGCAGTGATGAGCAGGAGCCGCTAGGAAGGAAGGGACCTGCTTGCTACCATAACAATCGCAAGTGTGTCCCTTGGGAGCTTCATGGAGAAGGATGTTGTTGTTCAGTCATTAAGTTGTGTCTGACTCTTGTGACCCCATTGACTGCAGCACACAAGGCTTTCCTGCCCTACACTACCTTCCAGAATTTGCCCAAACTCATGTCCATTAAGTCAGTGATGCTATCCAACCATCTCATCCTCTGCCACCCCCTTCTCCTCTGCCCTCAGTCGTTCCCAGCATCAGAGTCTTTCCCAGTGAGTCGGCTGTTTGCTGTTTTGTTTTGACAAAACACTGGAGGAGGGAATGGTAAACCGCTCTAGTACCCTTTCTGTGAGAATCCTATGAAGAAGAGGCTTGCAAATATTTCTCTCCACTGATAGCCACTGAATACCAGGATTTACCAATGAACTTATTAACAATTCAGGATGTTAAAGAATGGGGAGGAGTTACTTTTCCATTCCTCTTTGTCCCCCTACTTGAAAACCTTGGTAAACCAAACAAAAACAAAACAAACAAACAAACAAATAAAACCTATGCATTAAAATAGAAGGATGAGGTGTAGCATTTTCTGAATATGGTGAAGTGAAAGTGAAGTCGTTCAGTCGTGTCTGACTCTGCGACCCCATGGACTGTAGCCCACCAGGCTCCTCCATCCATGGGATTCTTCAGGCAAGAATACTGGAGTGGGTTGCCATTCGTTTTTCCCCACCCAGGGATCGAACCCAGGTCTCCTGCATTGCAGGCAGACGCTTTAATCTCTGAGCCACCAGGGAATTCTAAAAACATTGATTTCAAGTGGGCCCCCATCTAGGTATCAGCAATTCAAGACTTTATCACTGTTGCTAAAGGGCAAAATGTACTATAAAAATGCCTCAACTCTCCACTCTGGTATTTTATAATAAATTTATTTTGGAATACTTTTATAGAACATTGCAAAGGTCATACAGTTTCCTTTGACTCTTCATTGAGTTTCCCCTAATGGTAGATTTTACATGACCTCGGTGAATTGTCAAAACTGAGAAACCAATATCGGTATATGTTTTTAACTAAACTCCAAACTTTATCTTGATTTCACCAGCTTTTTCACTAATACTCTTTTTCTGTTGCAGGATCCAATCTGAGCACAGTTCATATACCTTTGTCCCTCAGTATCTAGTGCAGACTGGCTCTAGCAACCACACCCCCACCATGGATGCCCAAATCCATAGATGCTCAAGTACCTTATATAAAATGGTAATATATTTGCATAGAACCTGCACATATCCTCCTGTATACTTTAACACAGTGGTCCTCAACCTTTTTGGCACCAGGGATTAGTTTTGTGGAAAATGATTCCTCCATAAGCTGGGGGTTGGGGGTGTAATTTGGGGTAATTTAAGCCCATTAAGCTTTCCAGGGGGCACTAGAGGTAAAGAACCAGCCTGCCAAAGCAGGAAATGTAAGAGACATGAGTTTGATCCCTGGGTTGGGAAGATCCGCGGAGAAGGGCATGGCAACCTACTCTAGTATTCTTACCTGGAAAATTCCATAGACAGAGGAGTCTGGCAGGCTACAGTCCATAGTGTCACAAAGAATCAGACATGACTGAAGTGATGCAACATGCACGTAAGCTAATTACATTTATTGTGTACTTTATTCCTATTATTTTTACATCAGCTCCACCTCAATTCATCAGGCATTAGATCTTGGGAAGCAGAGGAGCCCTGCTTTAAGACATCTCTAGACTGCTTATAATACTTAATACAGGGTAAATGTTATATAAATAGTTGTAAATATAATGTAAATATTATGTAAATAGTTGCTGGTACATGGCAAATTAAAATTATTATTTTTTTAATATTTTTGATATATAATTGGTTGAATCCAAGGATGTTGAACCTATGGATATGGAAGGTATTTGTTTAATCCTAGTATACTTTGCCTTTGAAATGGAGATGTAGCTCAGAATATCAAAACAGAGAAGAGAATTGAAGTGGTGATCTAAGTAATTCATAAAAATAAGATTTTTAAATGAGAATCCTCTCTCCCCCGTATAATGCAAATAGATTCAAATTCAGTACTGTTTTAAAAAATTGCTAAAACTCTGTAAAATACAAAGGGTAATCATTTCTACTCCATGATATTACTTGTGAGAACTTAAATGAGACAACAAAGCTTTTAGTAAATGGTAAGTCTGGCACATACTATTGTCATTACTCCACATGATAACCAAAGCTGTTAAAATAGAATCATTTATACATTTATATTCTTTTTTTTTGAAATCAGATTGATTATATTCTTTGTAGTCAAAGATGGAGATGCTCTATACAGTCAGCAAAAACAAGTAATACAGTAACATGTTCTTATTAAAAATGTTTGACAATATATGACTCTGTAAACAGTGAAAATTCCTCTTCTCCCAAGTTTGCTCTCCTCTCCAAAGATTTACAGTTACCATCATGGTACTATTGTTTTCTAAACAGTATGCTATGTATTTATAGAAATATCTATATATAGGCATGTACAGTTCGTGGAGTTAAAATTTAGAACCATGAATACTAGTACTTATGGTTTTGCTTAAGATTTTTACTCTTCACTGTTTGCATTGTTTAAATTATTTCATAAACATATACTA
>SJYC01117106.1:0-26331 GCA_006408675.1 Madoqua kirkii | reverse complement strand
TTCCTCACCTCCTCCAATAACCATAACATCCAGGGACTGGGCTGAGCAGGCAGTAGAATTTTCCAAGAAATAACTTCTCCAAGACGTCCAATCTGGTGAATGTCTCATGATGAGAGCTATAGACCGACAGTGCTAATTCAGACACGGATTGGTGAAATCCAGCCACTCCAAACCCTAAAAACAAGTGAGAAAAATTTCTGCCACCGAGGAGAAGAAAAGCACCACACTCTAGCAAAACCACTGCTAAGTTATACACTAGCACCATAAGAACTCAGAAGGAGCTAGCTGAAATAACGTTGATTCTCCCCTCCTAACTTGCTGGGCCAATGGAGACAACATTGATGAGAGGAAATCGACTACACTTGGTCCACCAGGTTCTGTATGTGAAAGTGATATGTTCTTTCTGGATATCGCATTTTCATCTTATTGTCCACACCAAATATTTCTTTTTAAATTTTTTATTTTATATTGGAATATAAGCTGGCTAAAATGTTTGGCTAGTTTCAAGTGTATAGCAAAGTGATTCAGTTATACATATACATGTATCTCTTTTTCAAACTCTTTTCCCATTTAGGTTATTAGGGAGTATTGAGTAGAGTTCTCTCTATGCTACACAGTAGGTCATTGTGGGTTATCTATTTTAAATAAAGCAATGTGTAAGTTTCCCTCTGTGGTAAAGAATCAGCCTGCCAATGCAAGAGACTCGTGATTGATCCCTGATCCAGGAGGATTCCATGTGCCTTGGAGCAAAGAAGTCCGTGTGCCAGAATTATTGAGCCTGCGCTGTAGAGCCCAAGGGCCACAACCACTGAGTCCACATGACACAGCTCCTGAAGTCAGCGTACCCTAGACCCTGAGCTCCCCCACAAAAGAAGTCGCTGCAATGAGAAGCCCACGCACCACAAGAAAGTAAGCCCACGCACTACTAAAGAGTAGGCTCCGCTCTCTGCAACTAGAGAATACAGCACTGAAGGCCCAACACAGTCAAAAATAAATAAAAATTTTTTAAAAGATAATACAATGTTCTGCACCAGAACCTATAACAGCAACATCCACAGTCCAGGAATCATCTGTCTGGACATCCTTAAATACAAACAGAGTATCTTTGACAATTTCAAAGGTTTTGCTGTCAGTTTGTTCTCTTTTGACTGACTGCAACCCTGTGGATCCTCTGCTCAGATGTACAGACATTCAGTATTTGATCAATAGAGCAGAAAATGACAGGATAATTGGTAAGTGGACCAAGAAATATACAACATAAATCACATAATTTGTGTGCAGTGTTAAGGAACTGAAGGCATCTTATCAGGATGCTGAAAATCTTCAGAGGCTCTACTTACAAACTCTGCGGACATCTTACACTGATTCTGCTCTCTGCTTTGTCCTTTGAAGACTGGGAGACTCCCCCAAAACATAAATGCTACCAAGAACAGAATTTTGTAGCTACAGACACTTATGTGTAAAATGCCTACTTGCAAGTTGTTTTTTTCCTCTGTAAAAACATGTTTTTATATACTAAAATCACTGGTCCTGAACCTATAAAATATTAGAGTGCATTTTAGCCTAATTCATTATTTTCATGAAGTTATAAAAGGCTGGAATCAAGAATGCCAGGAGAAATATAAATAACCTCAGATATACAGATGATACCACCCTTATGACGGAAAGTGAAGAACTAAAGAGCCTCTTGATGAAAGTGAAAGAGGAAAGTGAAAAAGTTGGCTTAAAACTGAACAACATTCAGAAAACTAAGATCATAGCATCTGGTCCCATCACTTCATGGCAAATAGATGGAGAAACAGTGGAAACAGTGATAGACTTTATTTTGGGGGTTCCAACATCACTGTAGATGGTGACTGCAGCCATGAAATTAAAAGATGTTTGCTCCTTGGAAGAAAAGTTATGACCAACCTAGACAGCATATTAAAAGTCAGAGACATTCCTTTGCCAAAAAATTCCGTCTAGTCAAAGCTATGGTTTTTTGAGTAGTCGTATAGATGTGTTGGACTATAAAGAAAGCTGAGTGCCAAAGAACTGATGCTTTTGAACTGTGGTGTTGGAAAAGATTCTTGAGAGTCTCTTGGACTTCAAGAAGATCCAACCAGTCCATCCTAAAGGAAATCAATCCTGAATATTCATTGGAAGAACTGATGCTGAAGCTGAAACTCCAATACTTTGGCCACTTGATGCAAAAAGCTGACTCATTTGCAAAGATCTTGATGCTGGGAAAGATTGAAGGTGGGAGAAGAAGGGGAAGACAGAGGATGAGATGGTTGGATGGCATCACCGACTTAATAGACATAGGTTTGAGTAAAGTCTGGGAGTTGGTGATGGACAAAGAAGCTTGGCATGCTACAGTCCATGGACTTGCAAAGAGTCGGACACAACTGAGTGACTGGACTGAACTGAACTGATAAAAGACTGGGAATTATGTAATTTGTATTAAAATGCAGGTATATTTCTGAGTATGCAGTTTAAGCTTTTGCAAAATAAAAAAAGTTCTACTTTTTTACTTTTGTCAGTTCATAATAAGATTTCCTATTACCATTTGTAGCTCAGAGGACACCTAACATACATTTCAAATATAAAAGAAAAGCTTCTGAAGGCACTAAAAAATTGTTTTTTGCAAGCTTATTGTTGGTGGTGGGAAATTGGAGATAAATTGGAGTTAGTTAGGCAATCTGTTTTAGAAAGATAAAGGCTAAGCTGTTACAGAAGAGATCCCAAAATAAAATGAATCAAACAAAATAAAAGATTATTTTCTCCTAAGTCCAGAGATGTATTAGAGAGTCCAGAGTTAAAAACCCAAGTTTCATCAATCTTGTTGCTTTGTTATTTCCTAGGTATTTATTCAATAAACCATCATTCAGTCAGTATCCCTGGGAAAGACTAATTTTTCATCAACACTTGTCCTTCCCTTCTACCTTTGAACATGTCCATGTTTTAGACACTTGACTATCCATGTAATATAGAGACTACATTTTTCTGTCCCATGTGGTCAAAGATGCATAACAGTAAATGAGTTGATAAATGCTGAAGCTGGATAATGGATACAGAAGGATTATTACACTATTCTTCTTACACAGCATATTAAAAACAGAGACGTCGATTTCTGACAAAGGTCTGTATGGTCAAGGCTAGGGTTTTTCCAGTAGGCTTGTATGGTTTTAAGAGTCGCACAATAGAGAAGACTGAACACTGAAGAACTGATGCTTTCAAATTGCGGTGCTAGAAAAGATTGGGAAAGATTGAAGGTGGGAGAAGAAGGGGAAGACAGAGGATGAGATGGTTGGATGGCATCACCGACTTAATAGACATAGGTTTGAGTAAAGTCTGGGAGTTGGTGATGGACAAAGAAGCTTGGCATGCTACAGTCCATGGACTTGCAAAGAGTCGGACACAACTGAGTGACTGGACTGAACTGAACTGATAAAAGACTGGGAATTATGTAATTTGTATTAAAATGCAGGTATATTTCTGAGTATGCAGTTTAAGCTTTTGCAAAATAAAAAAAGTTCTACTTTTTTACTTTTGTCAGTTCATAATAAGATTTCCTATTACCATTTGTAGCTCAGAGGACACCTAACATACATTTCAAATATAAAAGAAAAGCTTCTGAAGGCACTAAAAAATTGTTTTTTGCAAGCTTATTGTTGGTGGTGGGAAATTGGAGATAAATTGGAGTTAGTTAGGCAATCTGTTTTAGAAAGATAAAGGCTAAGCTGTTACAGAAGAGATCCCAAAATAAAATGAATCAAACAAAATAAAAGATTATTTTCTCCTAAGTCCAGAGATGTATTAGAGAGTCCAGAGTTAAAAACCCAAGTTTCATCAATCTTGTTGCTTTGTTATTTCCTAGGTATTTATTCAATAAACCATCATTCAGTCAGTATCCCTGGGAAAGACTAATTTTTCATCAACACTTGTCCTTCCCTTCTACCTTTGAACATGTCCATGTTTTAGACACTTGACTATCCATGTAATATAGAGACTACATTTTTCTGTCCCATGTGGTCAAAGATGCATAACAGTAAATGAGTTGATAAATGCTGAAGCTGGATAATGGATACAGAAGGATTATTACACTATTCTTCTTACACAGCATATTAAAAACAGAGACGTCGATTTCTGACAAAGGTCTGTATGGTCAAGGCTAGGGTTTTTCCAGTAGGCTTGTATGGTTTTAAGAGTCGCACAATAGAGAAGACTGAACACTGAAGAACTGATGCTTTCAAATTGCGGTGCTAGAAAAGACTCCTGAGAGACCCTTGGACATTAAGATCAAACCAGTCAAACCTAAAGGAAATCAACCCTGAATATTCATTGGAAGGACTAACGCTGAGGCTGAAGCTTCAATACTTTGACCACTTGATGTGAAGAGCCAACTCACTGGAAGAGACTTTGATGCTGGGAAAGATTGAAAACAAAAGAAGAAGGATGAAATGGTTAGATGGCATTGCCAACACAATGGACATGAATCTGAGCAAACTCCAGGAGATAGTGAAAGACAGGTGAGCTGAGCGTGTGGCATTCAGTGGAGTTGGAGAGAGCTGGACACAACTTAGTGACTGAAAAACAATCCTTAAATTTTTCAATAATAAAAAGTTTTTATGAAAGTTAAATTTTTTAAGCTTTTTTACCTTTATAAAATTGAAGTTAGATGATTTAAAATGTTCTGTTAATTTCTGCTATATGTCGAAAGATTTTGGAATACATACATATATTCATTCTTTTTTTATATTCTCTTCCATTATGGTTTCTGATAAAATATTGAAATACTTCTCTGTGTTGTACAGTTGGACCTTGTCATTTATCCATTTTATATATACTAGTTTACATCTGCTAACCCAAAACTTTTTACAGCTTTCAATCTATTTGGATTTTTGTAAATTGCAATAAATTAAAGAATCAATTTTTGATAACATAATAAATTTGTATTTTTTCCTGTTATCATGAAAATATCTTTAATATAGTTTTTCACTTTTAAAATACCTTTTCCATATTGTATCTTTTATCATTGCACACTCAGTTGCTTCAGTCATGTCCAACTCTTTGTGACCCTATGGGCTATAGCCTGCCAGACTCTGCTATCTATGGGATTCTCCATATAAGAACACTGGAATGGGTTGCCATACCCCCCTCCAGGGGATCTTCCTGACCCAGTGATCTAACCCACATCTCTTGGGTCTCTTGCATTGACAAGCAGATTCTTTACTACTAATGCGAACTGGGAAGCCCAGCTTTTATCATTATATTTCTATAATCATAAATATTACTTACAATTAAACAAAAAGAGGACTTTCCTGGTGGCCCAATGGATGTGAATCTGCCTGCCAGTGCAGGGGACACGGGTTCAATCCCTTGTCAGATAAGACGTCACATGCTTCAGGGCACCTAAGCCCACGCACCACAACTTCTGAGCTCTTCAATCTAGAGCCCACAAGATGCAACTGCAGCGCCCACGTGCACCTCCTGAAACCTGCAAGCTCCAGGGCCCATGAGCCACAACTAAGGAAACCCTGTTGTGCTGCAACTACTGAAGCCTGTGTGCCTATAGCCTGTGCTCCACAAGAGAAACCACCACAACAAGAAGCAACACTGCAACAAAAGAGTAGACCCAACTATCCGCAACCAGAGAGAGTGTGCACATAGCAACGAAAATGCAGTGCAACCAAAAATACCAAAGTAGTTTCCTGAGACATACAGCAAATTCCCGTTGGCCATCTATTTTACATATGGTAATGTAAGCTCCACAGGGGCTCTGTATCAACCTAGATGGGTGGGATGGGGGTGGGGGTGGGAAGAAAGGAAGGAGGTTCCAAAAGAAGGGGATACATGTATACCTATGGCTGATTCATGTTGAGGTTTGACAGAAAACAACAAAATTCTGTAAAGCAATTATACTTCAACTAAAAATAAATTTTTAAAAAATATCAAATGAATAAATAAATATTTTTTTCAGTTAACAAAAACAGAAGGAAAGGAAGGAGGGAAGAGAAAAAGGAAGGAATTCCAAGATTTAGAACTAAGAAATCTTAGAACTCTATATTTTTATCTTGAGAAATTCTTGGCCACCCAGGGGTACCTCTTAGATGATGCAACTCACTGAAACAAGAATAACTCAGGGAAGAAATAGTTGGAACTCACTTAGATCAACTCAGGCCTCCTACCTAAGGGCCTCTCCAGGGATCATCAACACTCTCCAAGGTCTAGAGCTGAGATCAAATCCCTCTGGTCATTGTTAATCTGGAGGCAAAGTCAAGAAATCTTCCTGTTGGACAGAATGACTATAGGGATATTTCCTTGCTCAGAAGCACCACCTCTGCATCTTCTAAAGGAAGGACAAAGTTCAGGAAAGCCCAGGGAGCCTTAACCATATTTGTGGCTTTTGCTCCAGTGTTGGAAAGAATGCCATTCGTGTAGCCTCCACTAAGAGCATCTCTTGTTGGCCTAGAGAACACAGGTAAAGACAAATATTATTCTCATTCAACTCCATCTTCTCCTAAAACTATCCATTCTGAGAACTCATGAGTGTAAAAGCCATAAATAGAGATCAGATTCATATTTATCATCCTCCTGAATTACCCTTCAGGGGCAGAGAGGTGAACGCTTTTATCTTCCTTTGTTCTAAACTAAACCCTCTGTTTATTGTTCCACACGTTCTAGGTTGTCTTTTATCTCTCCTCTTTTTTCCTTTACGATTTCTGTGATACACAGAAGGTGCTCCAAATTTGACTTGATTTTATCCAAATCCTCTGGTAAAAGCTCAGAGAATAGCACAGTCTTCAAGGACTCTCATGTTAAATCCTGATAGTATAGTGCAAACATTGAATATTATAACTTCACAGAAATCCCTTGGAGTCACTGATATGCACAGCCATTGCCTCCAATTTGAGAGCTTCCTCCTACCTGGTTTCTGTGAAACCAGCATCTCCAGGGCCACTTCCGCTTGTGTTGACACAGAAGGGGAAAAGTTTTCCATTTAGTATCAGAGATACCCAAGGAAGACTGTCTCCCATTCTTCAGAATTTCTCAGCTGAAACAGACTTTAGAAACCATCTAGTTTTCTTGATTTTTTTTTTTTTTTGGTAAGAAAGTCAAGTGAATTATTCATGAACTTACAGTGACAGAGGAAGGTCTTGTGCCATCATCAGCTATCACAGTGCCTCTGCCAGTCATACAAACATGCATCATGGACTACCAGCCAGATGGCCAGCCAACGTGTGTATTGCTTGCTCACTATGCCACTGAGCCTTCCTGTGGTTTGAACTCCATTCTTTTTGGAACTGGAAACAGTACTTCTCAGTGCACTGGTGGCTATTTCCAACTCCCTTCGTTTCCTTCTCCAATCTCAATAATCTCTTTTTTCTCTCTTTCCTCTCTAAGTTTGATTCAATATACTCTTCCTTCCCACTGTCTCCACCTTAGCCAATAGGTTATTGCCCTGAACTGGAAAGGGTTGATGAGGTCTGACATGGCAAGGTTGCCTCTGCTACACAATCTGTCCTGGGTCAGCCCTAAAGCTTTATTCAAATGACACTTCATCCGCAGTAATGCTCCGAGACTCATATCACACTGGAGCATTCTTTTCTGTTCTTGTGCCTCTGAAGGGAATCTCTAATGCTCCATGGAAGCTGACAACACCAGAGTCACTGTGTTTGTTCTCCAAGGACTATCCAACAACCCTCAGATCCAGGTAGTACTCTTTGTAACATTCCTGGTGATTTACCTCATGACCCTCACAGGGAACCTGCTGATGCTGCTGGTGATCAGGACTGATTCCCACCTCCACACCCCCATGTACTTCTTCCTCAGTCACCTCTCCTTCCTGGATGCTTTCTATGCCTCAATCATGGTGCCAAAGCTGCTAAAGAACCTTCTTTCCAACTGGAAGACTATCTCCTTCCTTGAATGTTTCACCCAGATCTGTTTGGTCATATTTTCTGGGGCCACTGAAGCTTGCCTCCTTTTGGTCATGGCCTATGACCGGTTCCAAGCTGTGTGCCACCCGCTGCTATATGTGGTGACTATGAACAGGAAGGTGTGTGCTGGCCTGGTGGGAGCCTCCTGGGCCATAGGAATGGGGACTGGCCTGCTTAACACCATCCTCCTGGCTCAGCAGGATTTCTGTGGCCCCAATCTCATCTGCAGTTTTGCCTGCGAGTTTCCTCCCGTGCTCCTGTTGCCCTGTTCTGACCCCTGCATGAGCGTTGCCTCCATCCTGACCACCTTGGTGGTCCTGGGCCTTGGTTCTCTTGTCCTATTGGTGGGTTCTTAGACCCGTATTATCCTGACAGCCCTGGGGATCAACTCTGCCACAGGTTGGAACAAGATCTTCTCTACCTGCTCATCACATTTTCTTGTGGTCACCACTTCTTATGGTTCAGGAATTCTCAGGTATGTCATTGTTATACCTTTGAATGTAAATGTAGGATATTTTTCACTTGCTCTGTAGACAGCGCATTGCAGAGTAGCAGGAAAAGAATTGTATTAGAATCAGTAGGCCTAGATTCTAGTTCTGGCTCTGTTGGCCTGATGTGTGAATTATTTTAAAAAATCCATTTTCTTTCTGAGGCCTCAATTGTCTACTCTGAAAAACAAGTTAATACAAAGAGTCAAGATTTTCTTACTTTCATTAACCTATGATTTTCAGAGTCATCAAAAGAAAATCACAGGGCCTCTGGTAGACATTTATTCAGTGCTAGACAAGAAAATAAAATAAAATACATCATCCTTGAAACAGATGCCATTTCTCCTTCTTACTGGAAGTTCATGTCTCCACAGATTATTTCTGGTTTATTTATTAGGCATCTACTATACAACAGCTGCTTTATATAATCAAGCTCAACTTTAATATGTATCCCAACACAGGAGAAATATTATTAATGTCAACTTCTGGTAAGAAACCTGAGTTTCAGGAGTAACCAAGTACCTTACAAAAGTTGCCAGAACCAGCTAGGAATGGAACCTAAATATAAACCAAGTCTCCCTGACTTGAAACTGCAAGTTCTTTTCCACCATGCTTCTCTCAAACATAAACAGCTCTAGCTGATGTGTCTTGCCTCCTAGGAAACAGTAACTAATAGCTTGTGCTCTCTACTTGTGAAATGAAGATGGATTTGCACAAATTGCTCTACACTTTTCTCACTTGTTTGTTACTTGGTAAGAAGTGTGGCATGGGAAAAAATAAAGAAAAGTCTAGGAGAGCTCATCTGAGCCTGAGGAGAAACCTCCGCAGCTCTCTTTGTCTCAGTTTCTTCATTTGCCACAGGGGGTACAAGGTTTCTCCTACTTACTTCACAGACATGTTAGGAGGGATAATTTAAAAATTAAAAAATGACAGTAAGATGAATACCTTTTTTAATCAAGCACAGCAAACCCAAAAAGAACATTTCAATGATAATGGCACAATTGCAAAAAAATAATAATAATAATTAATGCTTCTTTGGAAAATACTCTCAGTAACATTTAACAAGTCACATTCAAAATTTTAATCTTACTCTTTTGGATTCATATCTCAAGCTAAACACAATATTTTTATATTTCACTTTATTCACAAAGCTTAGCTTGTTTTCTAAGCCAAAGACAAACATACTAAAAAGGACAAAATTTTATTCCACTACACATTATAAAAATAATGTGCTGTGATTCTGAGGTAACTCCCCATAAATGTTTGGGGAGAATGACAACATTATTTGGACTAGCATATAATTTTGTAAGGAATAATCATCATATACATTTCAATGATAATGGCACAATTGCAAATAATAATAATAATAATAATAATTAATGGTTCTTTGGAAAATACTCTCAGTAACATTTAACAAGTTACATTCAAAATTTTAATCTTACTCTTTTGGATTCATATCTCAAGCTAAACACCAAATTTTTATATTTCACTTTATTCACAAAGCTTAGCTTGTTTTCTAAGCCAAAGACAAACATACTAAAAAGGACAAAATTTTATTCCACTACACATTATAAAAATAATGTGCTGTGATTCTGAGGTAACTCCCCATAAATGTTTGGGGAGAATGACAACATTATTTGGACTAGCATATAATTTTGTAAGGAATAATCATCATATGATAGGAACAAACAGCTGTGTATATAAGAAAAAGCAAAGGAAAAAAATCCTCATATTGTCATCATAATTATTAAGGAAAAGTACTTTGAAAAGGGAAGTGTTACAGAAATGCATGAAATTCTTTTTTGTTCTAGTCTGTAGCACTTGATATGCTACAGAACTTGCTTTTTCCTTGGGGCAGCTCCTATAATGTTTTGTATAATTCATCTATGGAGGTGTTTAAAGGCAGAAATGACAGACTTCTCATGGATATACAGTCATCTCTAGATGCTTCTACCAATGATAGCTGACTCAGCCCTGAACACTCTCTTTGCAGAGTCGAGTGGAATGAACCATGGCTGCCAACAGCTTTGTGGTCACTGTCCTGAGTTCATTTTTATCCTTTGTGCAATTCTCTTCAAGGTACATGACTCCACCTTCCGGCTCAGCCCTGGAGCAAGTGCTGTCCTTGCAGTACAGTGTGGTGACCCTGCTCCTGAACCCCCTCCTGGTTGAAGAACCAGGAGGTGAAGGCAGCTCTAAGGAGGATGCTGACCAGGAAACCCAGGCTTACCTTCTAAGCAAGGCTCTACTGCTTCCTCATAATAAGAGGAAAAGTCATGGGAAAGAAGAGGAGATGGAGGGCTTCATCTCTAAGCTTACTTATTTAGAGATGTTTTTCAGCAAGAAAAACAAAAGCCTTAGTTCCTCTGACCCCAGTGCCTTACCACAGTCAAGCAAGATGGGAAAATCTCCACAGAATTAATGGCAGCCATTCATGGAGGACCCAATCACCACAGAAGAAAATCTTCTCAATAAACATCTGGATGATCATCAAAAAACAAAAACAGAACCACTATCTATCCAGCAATTCCACTTTTGGGAATATATCCAAATGAAATGAAAATACTAAATCAAAAAGTTATCTGCACCTCCTTGTTCATGGCAGCATTATTTACAATACCCAACACATAGAAAGAAACTAGGTTTCCTTAATGGATGAATAGATAAAGAGGAATGGATAAAGTAATGGAATATTACTCATTCATAAAAAAAAAGAACTCTACCATTTGTGACAATATGGATGGACTATGAAGGCATTATTATGCTCAATGAAATAAATCAGACAAAGACAGACAAATACAATATGATCTCACTTACATGCAGAACCTAGGGAAAAACTGAACTCATAGAAAAAGAGATCAGACATGTAGTTACCTGGAGTGGATGGTAGGAGGAAAGTAAAGTAATTAAAAGGTACAAATTTTCAGGGTAAGATAAGTACTAGGTGCAATGTACAATATGATGATTGTAGTTAACACCACTGATGATGAATAGGAAATCTGGTAAGTGAGTAAATCTTAAGAATTCTCATCACAATGAGAAAAGTTTTTACTTTCTTTTTGCTCTTGCTTTTCTTTATATCTTTATGAGATGATGGAATTTTTTTGAGGAATAGAAAAGAGGTTTATTTCAGTCAAACTGAGGACCATCACACAAAAGACAGCCTTTCAGATAACTCTGAGAAACTGCTCTGTTGAACCATTATTTTTAGCGTAGACATATACCTTATCAGAACACAGAATACCCATCAAAGATGACCTGGGAATATTCTTTCAAGTTTCTAAAAGAGATAGGTTTAGTAAATATTGAGCAAGATAGCAGGACTCTGGTGTCTAGGAAGAGAACCTTATCTTCAAGAGATCAAATATGGATGTCATAAGGAAGTTCTTTATCCTTATCTTCAAAACAGACATTCTTTACCTTAATGGTTAAAAATCAGACATGCCATGATGTGGCAGGTTTTTGACAGGCTCTTCAAGTTCACACAAACTTCAGGCTGAACCATGTATAAGGCAAAATGACCCTCAAAACTCAACGTATGAAAATTTTCTCCATCAGAGGGAATTTTCAAGATTTTCCCAATTACAAGTTTCAAGATGATGGATATTAACTGAACATATTGAAATACTCATTTATATATATATATATATATATCGAGCCACTCTGCTGTATGCCTTGAACTTAACATTAATGTATGCCAATTATTTTTCCATAAAACTAGGAGGAAAAAGTAAAGACTATCTTCACAGCTCCACCAGCCATTTCCACAGCTACTGCTTTTCTCTCTCGTTTCATACCTGTTCCACCCCTCCTCTTCTGTCTTTCCCTCACTCTTTTACTTTTGTCTATGCACAAAGTGGAAATCTGACCACTAGCAAATTTCCCACTTCATACTGTGAGTGAAGTCACTCAGTCGTGCCCGACTCTTTGCTATCCCATGGATAGTAGCCTGCACCTCCGTCCATGGGATTTTCAAGGCAAGAGTACTGGAGTAGGTTGCCATTTCCTTCTCCAGGGAATCTTCCCAACCCAGGGATAGAACCCAGGTCTCTCACATTGTAGACAGATGCTTTACTGTCTGAGCTACCAGGGAAGTCTCATACTGTGAGGGTGTGGGAACCAAGTAGGAGTTGGGTCTCAGTATCATATTGTGAGGGTTCCATCTTAATACTGAGACCCAGCTCCTACTTGGTTCCCACACTGAAAACTACCTGGTAAAATCTAAAGCTCCAGAGTAACCTGGAAAGAAATGAAATAAAGTAAGTGTGTCATCTGTATTTTTCTTAACTAGAAATACCTAAATCAGAACATAACAAATAATAAATTCTGAATAACTATTTGTTGATTAAGGAATGAATGATCAGTCTGTCTCAGGAGTCCATTCTCTTGCATGATCCTAGGAAATAGGAGGGCAAATTTTCCTCTAAAGCATAAGCCCTGAGAGCAAAATCCTGTCTAATGATTCTGTACGTAGTAGGTCCTATCACTTAATTGGCTCTCAACTAGTGTGTAAAAAAAAAAAAAGAATGAATTAATTAATGAGAGAGAAGGGAGAGAAGGAACATATGAAAAGAAACATTTAATTTTTTCCAATAAAATTCCTGCCTTCACAACAATATACATGTCAGCAGAAAGTAGCATGAAAGAGAGATCAGGATAGAAAGAGAGAAAAAGAGCCCATATTTTGCGACACCACTGAGGGTCATACTCATAAGAGCTTGCTGAAACACGCGCACTCTGTCACCCCAGCCCGAGTCTCTCCACCACCCACCTGAGCCAGACCACTTGAGATCCCTGACTTGGCTCAAGACTTGTTCCAAGCCTAGAGAAAGGAGAAGCAGTTGTAGAAAGTGGGAGTGTAGAAAGTTGCTGAAAGCTCAGCTACCAGCCCATCTCCCATTCAGCTCCAAACAGAGCTCCTTGAGAGACAATAGCATTTGTTCCATCCAAAGGCAGTCAGGTCTACAACAGCTGAGACCACTTCTATGCCAGCTCCCTGATTTCTATCTGTTCTCAATCCTTTGACCCTTAGACTACCATCTTCTCTGCAACTGCCAGTTTTCTTCAGCAATGCCCTCTGAAAATCATGGCCTCGTATGTGGTACACTAACAGGGGAAATTTACAAGATGAAGATATTTCACTGTAGAATGAGGCCAGGGCTAGGAGCTGAGCAAAACAGTCCCAGCTTCAGTAGCATTTCTGACCTCTTGGTCCTTTACATTTGCCAGAGCATATGCCTTTCTGAGGTGTCAGTTCAGTCGCTCAGTAGTGTCCAACTCTTTGTGACCCCATGGACTGCACCAGGATTCCCTGTCCATCACCAACTCCTGGGGCCTACTCAAACTCATGTCCATCACATCAGTGATGCCATCCTACCATCTCATCCTCTGTCTTCCCTTTCTCCTCCCACCTTCAATCGTGCCCAGCATCAGGGTCTTTTCAGTAAGTTGGTTCTTCGCATCAGGTGGCCAAAGTATTGGAGTTTCAGCTTCAGCATCAGTCCTTCCAATGAATATTCAGGACTGATTTCCGTTAGGACTGACTGGTTGGATCTCCTTGCAGTCCAAGGGACTCTAAAGAGTCTTCTCCAGCACCACAGTTCAAAAACATCAATTCTTCAGTGGTCAGCTCTCTTTATAGTCCCAACTCTCACATGCATACATGACCACTGGAAAAACCATAGCTTTGACTAGACAAAGGACATGAGGGTGTAACTGAGGCAAAATAATAAGCAGATTATGAGATCAGTGGAGGAATGGCCATTCAATCCTGCCCTCCCACACAACCACACACAGGGATTATTCCTACAACCCTGTAGACTTGGAGGAAAGCCTTTCACCCCATGATTAAGGAGGGAAATGCGCAACTCTGAGAGATGTGTCACATTGTGTTCAAATTCAGACCAAAATCATGGGATGAATATCAAGTTATTTCCTGCGACTTATTTTTCATTAAGCATAGGAAAGGGATGCCCTGTCCACCATTTGCCTGGCCCTATATGTCCATAAACAGGCTACTGGGCCTCCATTAAGGAGCTGTTGGTCTCTGAGACAGCGAAATATGGTCTAAATGCCAAAATACCCAGTGGGTATATAGGGTGTAGGTACTTTGTGGGTGCTAAGTCGCTTCAGTCATGTCTAACTCTGTGTGACCCTATGGACTGTAGCCTGCCAGGCTCCTCTGTCCATGGGATTCTCCAGGCAAGAATACTGGAGTGGGTTACCATGCTCTCCTCCAGGGAATCTTCTCAACCCAGGGATCGAACCCATGCCTGTTAGGTCTCCTGCATTGGCAGGTGGGTTCTTTAGCACTAGAGCCACCTGGGAAGCCCAGGTATATAGGGGAGAATGAGGGAATTAGAAAAATAAAATGTGGCTAATACAGAAATGGGCAATTTAAATTAAAGTTTTGGAATACTAGATTGTCAAAGCAGAAAAAGATCTCAGGAAAATCACTAGACCAAAATTTTCATTTAATAATGAGGAAACTGAGCCACAGAGACAGAGATGACTTAACCAGCTTTGGACCATCAGTGAAAAGCAGAAATAGATTTAGGACTTAAATGTCCTGATTACCCTCCTTCACATTTTTCATAATCAAATTAGAATAAAGTTCTGCAAACACGCTCCTTAATGACCAATCAACTAACAAGAAGGAGTAATGAAACACAGAGTCCCAACCACAAGGTCCCAAGGGTCCAGATTCTTCTATTGCTCAGCTCTCCTCATCTAGTGGTTCTCAGAAAGAGTTCCTCTCACAGCAATTTGTAAAGGGTATTTTCTTATCTCAGAGGTAAGGAAATACCTCAAAGCTGCCTCAGGTCATTCATTTCAGATTCTTTGAGCTCCTGCCCTTACTGTCCTTTTACCACCCCACAACTTTACCTGTCAAAATCCCACCAATACTTCAAAACAAGCTTAAATCTCACCCCTCTCATGAATCTTTCCTTGAGTGCTTTTTCCCACAACCCACCCCACCCCCCACAAAATATAAATTATCTTTCTTCTTATGAACATTTAGGGCACATTTCTAATCTAATTATACTTATGATACTGTATCTTATACTTTAATTCTTAATGTTTATCTTATCTTCCCTACTATTCCTTGAGGGGTGCTTTTAGCCAACATTAGATCCCCTCCATCTAAATGCGGAGGTGATGGAATACTAGCTGAACTATTTCAAATCCTAAGATGATGTTGTTAAAGTGCTGCACTCAATATGCCAGCATATTTGGAAAACTCAGCAGTGGCCACAAGACTGAAAAAGGTCAGTTTTCATTCCAATCCCAAAGAACAGCAATGCCGAAGAATGTTCAAACTACTGTACAATTTCACGCAAGGTAATGCTCAAAATATTTCAAGCTAGGATTCAGCAGTATGTCAACTAAGCACTTCTAGATTTACAAGTTGAGTTTAGAAAAGGCAGAGGAATTAGTGATCAAATTGCCAACATCCACCGGATCATACACAAAGCAAGGGAGTTCCAGAAAAATATTTACTTCTGCTTCATTGACTACACTAAAGCCTTTGACTGTGTAGGTCACCAAAAAACTGTGGAAAATTCTTAAAGAGGTAGGAATACCAGGCCACCTTACCAGTATCCTGAGAAACCTACATATGGGTCAAGAAGCAACAGTCAGAACTGAACATGGAACAATGAACTGGTTCAAAATCCAGAGAGGAGTATGACAAAGTTGTATATTGTCACCCTGCTTATTTAACTTATATGCAGAGTACATCATGTGAAATGTTGGGCTGAATGAATCACAAGCAGGAATCAAGATCACTGGGAGAAATATCAACAACCTCAGATATGCAGATGATACCACAGTAATGGCCAAAAGTGAAGAGGAACTAAAGAGCCCTTTGATGAAAGAAAAAGAGGGAAAATGAAAAAGCTGTCTTGAAACTCAATTCAAAAACATTAAGACCATGGCATTAGTCCCATCACTTCATCACAAATAAAAGGGGAAAAAGTGGAAGGAGTGACAGATTTTCCTGTGCTCCAAAATCACTGCCGACAGTGACTTCAGCCATGAAATTAAAAGATGCTTGCTCACTGGAATGCCTGCCTAAATAGCAGGCTAAGAAGCAGACACATCGCTTTACCAGCAAAGTCTTTATACAGTCAAGCTGTGGATTTTCTCATGTATGGATGAGAGCTGCACCATAAAGGAGGCTGAGTGACAAAAATGGATGCTTTCGAATTGTGTTGCTGGAGAAGACACTTGAAAGTTCTTTGAACTGCAAGATCAAACCAGTCAACCCTAAAGGAAATTTACCCTGAATATTCTTTGGCAGACTGATGCAGAAACTAAAGCTCCAATACTTCGGCCACCTGATGTGAAGAGCCAACTCACTGGAAAAGAACCTGATGCTGGCAAGATTCAAGGCAAAAGGAGAAGGGGGCAACAGAGGGTGAGATGGTTACATACCATCACCAACTCAATAGACGAGAATTTGAGCAAAGCCCAGGAGACGGTGGAGGACAGAAGAGCCTGGTGTGCTGCAGTCCGTGGGGTCCATGGGGGTCACAAAGAGTCAGACAAGGCTTAACAACTGAACAATAACAACAATAAGATCCCCTCCATAGTTCTTTGAATAATCTAGGTGATCAATGAAACTTTGTTGAATTGAATTGATACAGGAAGGAATCTCCATCGAGTTGTTACAAGTTGAGTCCATTTCCTCTTCAGTGGAGATGAAGGTGGCTATGACCCATGGCCATATCTACCTCTTCACTCTATTTCCTCCCTAATCCTCTGGGGGAAAATATACCCAGCCACTCAAAATCAGGCCCTTTATTCAGGATACCATCTAGCCATCTCATCCTCTGTCGTGAATAAAGGGCCTGATTTTGAGTGGAATACAGGTGGAATACACTGTTGTAGTGTATTGGAATACACTTCCAAGATTTTCTACAAATAACTTAAAGCCACAAGTTATATCATTTCTAACTCTCTGTGGTTTCTAGCCAAACCAATGGAGTGCTTAGGTTACAGTCCTGAAGAGACCCTTCATACCCTTACTTAAAGTTTCTAGTCTTAAGTTTTATTAAAAGCAATAATATGTATTAACTAGCAATATTTGTGTGATCACCAGCAGCTCTGAATTTGCATGTGATGCAGGAGACCTGGGTTCAATCCCTGGGTGGGGAAGATCCCCTGGAAAAGAAAATGGCAAACCATTCCAGTAGTCTTGCCTGTAGACAAGGACAGAGGAGCCTAGCGGGCTACAGTTCGTGGGGTTGCAATGCGTCAGCCACAACTGAGCAACTTTCACTTTCTTTCAAAACCAAAAAAAGATATCCTTTTCATCATTGTTGTTCAGTTGCTCAGTAACACCTAACTTATTTCAGTGCCATGGACTGCAGCAAGCCATGCTTCCTTGTCCTTCACTACCTCCCAGAGTTTGCTCAAACTCATGACCATTGAGTTGATGATACCATCCAGCCATCTTATCCTCTATCATCCCCTTCTCCTCCTGCCCTCAATCTTTCCCAGTAACAGGGTCTTTTCCAATGAGTCAGCTCTTCACATCAGGTGGCCAAAGTATTGGAGCTTCAGCATCCGTCCTTCCAATGAATATTCAGAGTCTATTTCTTTAGGATTGACTGGTTTGATCTACTTGCTGTCCATAGGGGAAAGGAAGAAAGTAAGAAAACTTTCTTTTCTTTCTTTCTTTTTTTTTTTTTTTCAGTCCATAGGGGACAGGAATGCAAAAGCGGGAAGTCAAGAAATACCTGAAGCAACAGGCAAGTTTGACCTTGGAGTACAAAAGAAGCAGGCAAAGGCTAACAGAGCTTTGCAAAGAGAATGCACTGGTCATAGCAAACACCATCTTCCAACAACACAAGAGACAGCTCCACACATGACATCACCAGATGGTCAATACCAAAATCAGAGTGATTATATTCTTTGCAGCTGAAGATGAAGAAACTCTAAACAGTCAGCAAAAAAAAAAAAAAAACCTGGAGGTGACTGTGGCTCAGATCATGAGCTCCTTAATGAAAAAGTCAGACTTAAATTGAGGAAAGTAGGGGAAACCACTAGGCCATTCAGGTATGACCTAAATCAAATCCCTTACGATTATACAGTGGAAGTGACAAATAGATTCAACAGATTAGATCTAATAGGTAGAGTGCCTGAAGGACTATGGACGGAGATTTATAACACTATACAGGAGGCAGTGACCAAAACCATGCCCAAGTAAAAAAAATGCAACACGGTAAAATGGTTATCTGAAAAGGCCTTACACATAGCTGAGAAGAGAAGAGAAGCGGAAGGCAAAGGAGAAAGGGAAAGATATACCCATCTGAAGGCAGAGTTCCAGAAAATAGCAAGGAGAGATAAGAAAGCCTTCCTAAGTAAACAATGCAAAGAAATAGAAAAAAAAAAAAAAAAGAATAGGAAAGGCTAGAGATCTCTTCAAGAAAACTAGAGACACCAAGGGAACATTTCATGCAAAGATGGGCACAATAAAGGACAGAAGTTGCAAGAACCTAACAGAAGCAGAAGAGATTAAGAAGAGGTGGCAAGAATACACAGAAGAACTGTACAGAAAAGGTCTTAAACCTGGATAAACACAATGGTGTATTCACTCACCTACAGCCAGACATCCTGGAGTGTGAAGTCAAGTGGGCCTTAGGAAACATTACTGCGAACAAAGCTGGAGTGGAGGTGACGGAATTCCAGCTGAGTTACTTCAAATCCTAAAAGATGATTGTGTTAAAGTGTTGCGCTCGATATTTCAGCAAATTTGGAAAACTCAGCAGTGGTCACAGGACTGGAAAAGGTCAGTTTTTATTCCAATACCAAAGAAAGGCAATGCCAAGTAGTTTTCAGGGTCACTGAAAAAGGGTCAAAAGTTCAGAGCATTAGTCACGCATCCCTGGATGTCCTAATGTCCTAATGTCCAATGGTGTCACTACAGGGCCCAGGGCTCAGAGACGAGTTAGCTTCAAGGGGGTACAAAGAAGTAAAACAAGGTAGCCATAGGGAAGAGGAATTGCAGGAACAGAAAGAGGGCAGAAGCAGCAAAGACAGCAGGTGTCCCAACTTCTCACAGAGCCACTGATCCAGCTTCTCAGAACAGGGTACATCATAGGCCAACCTGATCAAGAAGAAGAGGACAAGGCAAGATGACAGGATCTTAGTTCAACTTTCATCTAGCTTTGTCTCCTAGAAGGCTGAGGTGGAAGAGTACAGGTGAAAATTAAAACCAAAAAGATTTTCCTGGCCACGTGGCAAGGAACACTGTGCCACCGCCATTTTTTTTTTAACTCCAAAAAAATTGTAGGGCCATGGTACAAAGAACTTGCCTTAGGATTTAGGTCTAACAAGTCGAATTAAATATGCAAGACTTGCTGAAGGAAACCCTGGATCTCAGCCCTCTGTTAGGGAAATCCTGTTAGGAAAATTATTAAACAGAAGTGGAGTAAGTGAGACTTGAAAACTGGAAACCTGAGTCTGCTTATTAAGTTTTGTTTTGAGGACTCCATTTGATCTTAAAAGATCAGGAAATAGAGAGAAAGAGATATGGTGCTGGGATTAAAGTTCTGAGAAAAAGGACAGAGGGTAAAGGAGGAAACAGATCGGGGACTCACCAGGACTTAATTCCTACTTTATCCAGAACCTTCTTGACACCCATAATGTCATCAGTAAGGTCATCACCCAGGAACTCTGGCAGGAGTTATGGAAGGGAAATGAGAGAGCTAAGTGTTACCCAGAAAAGTAATGAGCATCCCTCTTCTTTGGTCCTTCTCTAAACTAGAGGCTTATGCCTATAGCTTTTTATGTGAGAAATCCAATACAGTAATATCTTCCCCTTGGTAAGGACTCCCTTTACTTTTCTGGAGCATCTCCAGAGGAATTCTCAACTTAATCAAATGAATTACTCTGGAAATACAGACTATTAGATTTCAAGATCCCCAAACAGCTCAGATCATCTACTGTTGAGACCTGACAGAAGCCATGACAACCTTCAAGGACTAAAGTAGCCAGAGCTACAATCACAGAAAAAGCTGGGTCACTGCCCAGAAGGAGCTGAGATCATCATCCCCTTGACCTTGAGACTCAGCTAGTCAGCATACTCCCCATAGGCTGGTTAGAGCTAGCCCAGATAACATGAAAAGTTCCTTAAGCGAGCCCGCATGCACAAAAATTAGCCAATTAATAGATGCCAAGAACCCCTTGCAACCAATCCGCCCTTGCCAACTCCCTGTCTTTGTTCTAAGTCTATAAATACTGCTGTAATTCAGGGCTCGGGGCCCTCTTGCCTTACTCCACTGTGTTGAAAGTGGCAGAGTGCCCTAACTCGAGTTAACAATAAATAAATTCCCTTCTTGCCTTTGCATTGCCATGGTGGACCTGTTCTCTCAGTCTATTCGGAGACTTGGACTCGGAGCATAACATTACCAGTGAACTTTATTGGAATATTGATAGATTTGGTAGTAATGACAAATTCTAAGAGCCTCTTACTCAATACAATCAGTTCAAGTTCCACAGCTGATATCAGATCCTGGGCAACGAAGCCAGAGGTGTGCTTGACACTGAAAAAAATTTATCCCAGAAGTAGACAATTTTAAAAAAGAAAATCAAAGTTGGATGCTCACACTTTCCACTTCCACTTCTTAGTGCAAAGCAACAGTGAATAAAACACCTAAGAGACTGGCATACAGATATACATATAGAAAATGAAATTGAAGGGAGTTTTCAGAAATAAACCCACCAATCTATGGTAAATTGATTCTAGACAATGATCAACAACATTAAATTAGGGGAAAATGCTGTTTTCAACAGTGCTAGGCAATTGGCTACTCATGTGCAGAGGAATGAAATTGGACCATTTCCTTCTTCCATATACAAAAAGTAACTCAAAATACACAAAAGGCTTAAATGTAAGAAGTAAAATTACAGTCAAAACCCTGTCTCCACAGGTTCCATATCACTGGATTCAACCAACTCTGTACTGAAAATATTAGAAAGAGGAAATTACAAGAAGTTTGTAAAGCCAAAAGTTGAAATTTCCATGTGCCAGCAAATTTTTATTGATATATAACATTTACTTTGTATCACAACATTATATAGCATTTACACCTTATTAATTATTATAAGTAACCTAGAGATGATTTAAAGCATACAGGAAGATGTGCTTAGGTTACATGCAAACACTATACCATTTGTATTATAAGAGACTTGCGCATACATGGATTTTGATATGCTCAGTGTCCTTGAACCAACCCTCCACAGATACCAAGGAATGAATGTAGAAATGTTCCAGTGAAAATGGGGATAAACCTTTACCATCTGGGTTTAGTGCTGGTTTCTTAGATCTGAAAGAAAACCACAAGCAATGAAAGAAAAAAAAATATGTTGGATTTTCTCAAAGTTAAAAACCTTTGCGTATCAACAGCTACAGTTCAGAAAATGAAAATATAGCTCAGAGAATGTAAGGAAATATCTGCACATTATATATCTGATGAATTTTTATCCCAAGAACTTGACCAACAGCATAAAGACAAACAACCCAAGCTTAAAAATGGGTAAATGACTTCAACAGACTGTTCTCCACACAAGACATACAGATGGTCAACAAGCAGATGAAAACATGTCAAACATCATTAGTCATGATGGAGATACAAATTAAAACCGCAATGCAACAACTCCTTCACGTATTCTAAAATGGTTAAAATCAAGGAATCTTAAAATAACAAAAGTTGACAACAATGCAGAAAAATTGGAACCTTTAAACTTTAATTGTGGAAATGGAAAAGGGTGCTACTTATGTTTACAATATACGATTAGCATAGGATTCAACAACTCCACTCCTAGATATAAACCCCAAAGAATTAATAACAGATGTACATATATTGATAGTAACACTGTTCACAATAGCTAACAGGTAGAAACAATGCAAATGTCCATCAATGGATAAATGGATAAACAAAATGAGGTAGATCCATAAACAGCCATTTTATTCACCATAGAAGGAATAAAGCAAAATGATTTGGCCTCTATGGAAAACACATGGTGTGGGGTGGGAGGTGGGAGGGGGCTTTGGCATTAGGAGATCGTGTATACCTGTGGCTGATTCATGTCAATGTATGGCAAAACCAATACAGTATTGTAAAATAGAATAAAGTATTAAATAAATTTAAAAAAAGAAACTCAAAAAATGGAATTATTGGATTATTTTGAAATATTTTATATTAAAAACACTAAAAAAAAAAAAGAAAGAAAACACATGGCAGTTCTGCAAAACTTTAAACAGAATTAAGGGGTGATCCACCAATTTCACATCAGGGCATATAATCAAAAGATTAAAAGCAGGGACAGGAAAAAATATGGGTACTCTCATAGTCATAGCAGCATTAACCACAAGAGCAAAAGATAGAAACATATCAAGTTCCCAGGTGGCTAGTGGTAAAGAACCCACTTGCCAATGCAAGAGATATGAGAGAGAGATGCAGGTTCAGTCCCTGGTTCAGGAAGATTCCCTGGCCTAGCAAATGGCAACCCACTCCAGTAGCCTTGCCTGGAGAATCCCATGGTCAGAGGAGTCTGGCAGGCTATAGTCCATAGCGTCACAAAGAGTTGGACATGACTAAAGTAATTCAGCACGCACACACACACAACATCAATTTCATATGAGGGTATATAATCAAAAGATTGAAAGCAGAACAGGAAAAGATATGGGTACCCTCTTATTCATAGCAGCATTAACTATAAAAACAGAAGATAGAAACAAACCAAGTGTCCATCAATGAATGGATAAACTAAAGGTGGCATATACACGATATAACTCAGTCTTAAAAACTAATACCAACACATACTATTAATACAATGTATATTAACCTTAAAATCAATATGATACATGATCTTCCCTGGTGGCTCAGAGGGGTAAAGCATCTGCCTGCAATGTGGGAGAACCAGGTTCGATTCCTGGGTTGGGAAGATCCCCTGGAGAAGGAAATGGCAATCCACTCCAGTACTCTTGCCTGGGAAATTCCATGGACTGAGGAGCCCTGTAGGCTACAGTCTATAGGGTCGCAAGGGGTCGGACATGACTGAGTGACTCTATGATACATGAAATAACTCCAGCTCCAAAAGGTTAAAAATTATATGATTCTACTTATATGAAGTATCTAGAGAAGTCAAATTCAAAGAAAGAAAGGAGAATGTGGTTGCCAGGGGATGAGGGGAATTTTAGTTTAATGGCTGCAGACTTTCACTAGTGAAAATTGACAGTTTCTGAACACAGATGGTGAGGATATTGGTACAACAGTGTTAATGCCATAGAACTGTACACTTACAATGGCTTGAATGGTAAATGTTTCTATATTTAAATACAATGAAAAAAGTGAATAAAATGCTGGCACAAATACATGGATGAACATTGAAAACATCCTAAAGGGAAAGAAGCCATACAGAAAAGGGCAGCCAGATCATATTCATCTAGGGAGCTTTAAATCCATCAAGGTTATGAAACTGAGGGAAAGTATAAGTAATGGTTCCCAAAAAAGAAAAGTAGATCAGAATGGAAAGAGACATGTCCTTAGAGTTGGGGCCAGCTGACAAAAGTGGCAGTGGGCCTGTGGAGTGGATTATAATGTGGAAACCACACTAACGTCCTCATTTGGAGGTTGCATGCTGGTTCCCTGGGAGAGTGTCCCTGTTGTGGAGAAAACACACTAGAACATTTCACGTGAGCATCAAATGAGTTAAAGTAAAGATGGCTGGAGAATCTAAGAGATAAACAGTACTTTGCACTGCTATTGTAATTTTTTTCTATGCTTGAAAGAGGAAACATTACACTTCCTTACAGAGGCCAAGCCTTATTCAGATGCAGTTCAAACAAAGTCATGAACCTAATTGCTCATGAATCCACCTGTAATTGAGAGGCACCATGGGAAGACATTAGGAGCCACTACGTCATCAGTGTTGTGGGTGACCTGGATGTAACGGAAGGGATGGGCTTTTTTTTTTTTAATGTTTATTATTTAAAACACACTAGAACATTTCACGTGAGCATCAAATGAGTTAAAGTAAAGATGGCTGGAGAATCTAAGAGATAAACAGTACTTTGCACTGCTATTGTAATTTTTTTCTATGCTTGAAAGAGGAAACATTACACTTCCTTACAGAGGCCAAGCCTTATTCAGATGCAGTTCAAACAAAGTCATGAACCTAATTGCTCATGAATCCACCTGTAATTGAGAGGCACCATGGGAAGACATTAGGAGCCACTACGTCATCAGTGTTGTGGGTGACCTGGATGTAACGGAAGGAATGGGCTTTTTTTTTTTAATGTTTATTATTTATTTATTTATTTTTGTTTGTTTGTTTGTTTAATGCTTTATTCCATTTCACAGTACTGTATTGGTTCTGCCATACATTGACATGAATTAGCCACAGGTGTACACGATCTCCCCATGCTAAAGCCCCCTCCCACCTCCCTTCCCTGCCCATTCCCCCAGCTTTTAATTCCAATTTTCTACAGCATTCCACAAAAAAACTAAAAGGACTAATAAATGAATTCAGTGAAGTTCCAAAATCAATATACAAAAGTCAATTACATTTCTAAACAATAAAAAGCCATCAGAAAGAGAAAGAAAGCAATCCAATTTACAATTATATCGAAAAGAACAAAATATCTAGAAATAACTTTAACCGAGGACTTGAAAGACTTGCACACAAAAAACTTAAACACACTGACGAAAAAATTGAGGAAGATACAAATAAAGGGAAAGATATCCCACATTTATAGAATGAAAGAATTACTATAATATTAAAATATCCATCCTACTCAAAGTATATAGTAAAAGACAATCCATAGCAAAATTCCAATGGTATTTTTTACAGAAATAGAACGAATTATCTTAATATTGTGGAACCACAAAGGACCCCATATAGCCAAAGTGATCCTCAGAAAGGAGAACCTGCTGGAGGCATCTCACAGCTATAGTCTCCAAAACGTGGAACTGACACGAAAACGGGCTCAAGGTCCGGAGGAGGACCACAGAGACCCCAGAATTAAACCCATGTGGATGCGGTTTAACAGTTAACAAGAGAAAGTAGCCAAGAACACACCAAGGGGGAAGGACAGGCTTCACAATAACCACTGCTTGAAAACCGGACACCACACATCAAAGAACTACATCAGACACCGTCTACTCTGCATTAAAAAATGACTAAAAACCCAGTTTTCCACAACAAGCCCCTGCGGCATCAGCGGAAGATGGACCCTCCCCCACCCATTACCACAGTCAGACATAGGAAGCTTCTACTCACTTCTCACCTTTTACTCCCAATGGTGCTTCCACAGGCAGATCCTGAGGAAACCCAGGACCTGTCAGCACAGACGCAACTTCAGGTTGTCCTAAAGGGCAAACATCGGCGAGCCCTACAGAGACTGAACAGTTGCATGGACACTTGCCCGGCGCTCCCCAAAGCTCAAGCCCTGGCGGTGCCTGAGGAGACACAAACTTTCTGCTGCTGCTGCTGCTAAGTCGCTTCAGTCGTGTCCGACTCTGTGAGACCCCATAGACGGCAGCCTACTTTCAGCGGCGCACAGAGCCAATTTCACACAGTAAGGTGCATGCGCGGGCGGGTCAGAGAAGTGGGCTCAGCGCCCCCTGTGATTGGTACAGGGATTGTAGACCGCGTTTTGCTCACAGTTCTCTGCTGGCCAACCTGCTGTACTTATCCAGCTGTTGAAATTCAAACTGAAATGGAATCAAACACCCTATAACTTCCCGAAAAGGAAGAATTCGTTTCCAAGGAACAATTCATTGGACACTGCTGCTGCTGCTGCTGCTGCTGCTGCTGCTGCTGCTGCTGCTGCTGCTAAGTCGCTTCAGTCGTGTCCGACTCTGTGCGACCCCATAGACGGCAGCCCACCAGGCTCCCCCGTCCCTGGG